>JAVQKC010163645.1:0-13035 GCA_036025475.1 Philypnodon macrostomus
TGTGTGTGTGTGTGTGTGTGTGTGTGTGTGTGTGTGTGTGTGTGTGTGTGTGTGTGTGGGTGGGTGTGTGTGTCTGTACAAAAGGAACAACAGACAATGGCACATGGGCAGAGTAGAGGACATACACTGTAAAATTTGAAGTAAAGTTCCTTGGAAACTGATTGCCCTAAAAAGACAATGTAACTTACCAATGTCACATCTTCACACTTCTAGGTTTTACAGAATGGCATGTGATCGGGAGACGCACTGAGATGAACATGTTTTTGTTCAAGGTAGTTTTACAGTGATACTAGAGAAACTCAAGAAAATACCTGATTATAGTTCAAATGTTGATACCATTTGACTCAATTTTTTGACAGCTTTCCTATATATAGTATTTTAAACTAATAGATTTGTCATATATGTAAGGCAGGTGGGCTCCTAGATTTCTTTCAGCTAAGTTTCACTGGTCAATTTTTACAGTGTAAAGGATTGTATAGTGCTCTAGATCCAGAGGTGACAGATGTGCAGGAGTGAGGGGAGGGGTGTGGTGTCTGGAGAGATCATGCCATTTATTTCTATGGTAGACTTTATGTATGTATTAACTGGTCATGACTGAGTGTTTTTTCACAGTCTGAGCTTTATGTGAGGGCCAGTGAGGTGACCACATGCTGCTGCACATGGGCAGGCGTCTACATCGGTGTCTGCATCATGAATTATGAATGTGTTGACCTACTGCTGAGAAAACGCACTGCATCGTCAGAGCCAGTTAGTAACACGGGATAAAAATGGAACACCGAAAATTACAATACACAATACCTGCCTGTTCCGTATGAGTGGCTTATTTGTTTAAAATATGAGCTTTTTTGGTAGAAAAGAGGAGGGGCAATGGCAGAACAGGTTCTTTTAGTCTGCATGTCCTTCTTGTGTGAATGTGGGTTCTCTCCAAGTATACTCCCCCAGTCCAAAGACATGCGTGTGCTATCCAAATTGCTAATAGTGAGTGGGTGAATTAATGTGTGGTATCTGGTTCAGCCCTGAGACTATTTGGACTTGTCCAAGGTGTACCCCAGCTAAGGCCCATAGTTGCTGGGACCCTCAACCCCACAATACATAGGAACACCAAAAAATAGCACGCACAGTATGACATATAATATGTGTTGTAGTACTGATACCATATGTGTAAAAATGATTAATCTAAAAGTGGGCCACCGTGGAGACAGTGCTGCTTGTTGCTAGGCAGAACGCATGTGTGTCTCGCAGCTGGATGTCATAAGAGATAAGGTTATGTAAGGTGTATGGGGCCTCTACTCTGGACACTGCCGAATGATACATCGAAAATAGTGACATTGAAGAAAGATTAGGTTCTATTCAATGATATAACAACCTAATGGCTACGATATAGAACTCTACAATAGGAAAATACATCATTGTTTTGTATCTTATCTTTATCATCAGACCTGGAGGGTAAATGATATGTGTATCAGTCACTATGGCTACACATAAACCGACAGACAATTTTAAATCCAGTAATGACACAAAACTCCATGTCTTCTGCTTTGTTCATTCAGTGAGATTGTACAAATAACTGCCTATTAACACACTAAGCTTGCACAGTTATATTTCACACAGTTCTCCCTTTCCATTAGCCCCCCCCCCCAGGTATTAACCTAGAAAAGGCGCCACAACAATAGGGCATGTTTTTGCACCATTGAAGGTATTAAGCAGATTTATTACCTCAGGTTCCTGGTACCCGCCAGTCTGGACATATTAACGGCCCTAAAAATCTTGCAAAGGGTCTGGGTTTGAATTGCCACTGTTTTATAGTAAAAATAGTGTACTGACAAATTGATTTTTCTGCAGGTTTTCAGCTGTCGTGGTAAGAGGCTGTGAATGTCCTCTGTCATGGCCAAACGGGAGGCAGGGAGCACCAGCCCTGTAGTGCGGCAGATTGACAAACAGTTTCTGGTCTGCAGCATCTGCCTGGACCACTACCACAATCCCAAAGTCCTGCCTTGCCTGCACACCTTCTGTGAGAGGTAACTAATATTTGTTCACTGTCTCTCTGTGTCTGACCGAAATCCTAATGAGCTGCAGTTCCCTTTAACTAAACCTGACACAGATTTTATGCATCGCCCCACACCATCTGCTATTATTACTACCGCATATGTATTTGGTGCATTTGCCTTAAGGGTTACTACCGGAGCTTATAATTGCGAAATATTGAAGTGGCTGAAAATAGATGATATAGTGTATATATTACTGTTTCTTGGCTTAAACTTAATGAATCTGTCCAGTCAAAATTACATTACCTATGAAGGGTGGCACAGCGGCAGGGTAGTTAGCACTCTTGCCTCACAGCAAAAAGGTCCTGAGTTGGATTTCTGGACTCAACATGTTTTTCTGCCTGGAGTCTGCATGTTCTCCCTGTGTCTGCGTAGGCCACCTAACATATAGTAAGTCTCCTTAACGGACGCGACTCCCCGACCAAAAGATTGTTAATCCCATTGGGACTTTCTTTCACTGTTAATCTCACAAGAGAAGAGCTGCTTTGGAGCAGATTGAGCCAAAGCTACTATCCATCTGCAGTGCACATGACCATTAGCTAATCTTTTAGAAATACTTAACTATTACTATCACTTTTCTGGTGTCATAAATAACAATTGGTCTTTTATTTGATAAGAATAAGCTATTACAGTGCCTAAATAATAACCTTAAAATTCACATCACATTTACCCAAGATGTAAGATGTTGCATGGATAGACTTCTCTGAAAAGCTGTTTTTCAATAGCCATTTAGTCACACTCCTCCCAGTCTATTAGTGCAGAATACATTTTTACATTTGTCTAATACAGCACCATGTCATCTCTAAATCCCTCCACACAATTCAACAGGAACGCTCCTCTCCTCCTTGTACTGTCTCCAAGCTGGGTAAGTGCATTCCTAGGCATCACAGAGCGTCACCAGCTACAGTTTGTAGAAAAGCGGTCATTGTTAACAAACACAAATACAAAGCTTCCCTGTAGACTTCTTCAGAAAAATGACACTCCCCCGGGCGATCGCTCTGGTGCTGGGCCAATAGAGGAGGAAACGTGAAAGTTGTTGGACGGGATTGAAGCTTGATAGTTGTAGCTGACATTGTGAAGTAAAAATAATTCATGTTTCATGTGAAATAGCCAATTGCTTTTTTCCATGTAGTGAGAAGGAACGCTTGCCACCGGAGGGCTGGTTTAATCCTAGCTTTTACAGCATGGCATGTGATCGTGAGACAAACTGAGATGAACATGTTTTTGTTCAAGGTAGTGTTGAACGATTACACTCAGTACAGCTACTTTCAGCTTACATGTTGATACCATGGTATTTTTTAAACTGATAAATGTGTACCTGCCCGCATATCCACAATGGTTGAAAAGGATTCAAATACCAAAATAATATAAATGTAACAATATAGATTTAAAAATTGTATTGCTGTATTTTACACATTGCAAATTAAGGAAATCACAAGGAAATGTAATGTGATGGTAAGCATGAGGTCATAGAGAATAATCAGGAAACAAAACACTTGACCCTAACTGACACTATTAAGCATTAGTAGACTATTAGTTAAAGAAAAAACTCCTAAAAACTCATTGAAATTCCAATTCTCTTTTTCAACAGTGTCCTGGCCAAGCAGCTGCAGTATAACAGCTGTTTATCACAAACATGCACAGACTCAGGGAATAGCATTGCTTCAACTAATTTAATTTATATTTATAAACATTGTTGTTTATGTTTCATTCTTGAGTCATAATCTTGTGTAAATCAATGCACATTTGTAAAGAGCATATTCATTTGATCATTGTTTAATACATGTTTATTAGTATAGCTTTAATATTGCTCATTAGTAGTGACCATAAGCCATACCATGGCAATGCAGATCCGGTCAGCTGCAGATCCGGTTAGCTGTAGATCCGGTCAGATGCAGATCTGGTTAGAGGCAGATCCAGTCAGGTGCAGATCCGGTCAGTTGCAGATCCGGTTAGCTGTAGATCCGGTCAGATGCAGATCCGGTTAGAGGCAGATCCAGTCAGGTGCAGATCCGGTCAGCTGCAGATCCGGTCAGATGCAGATCCAGTTAGAGGCAGATCCAGTCAGGTGCAGATCCGGACAGATGCAGATCCGGTCAGCTGCAGTTCCAGTCAGAGGCAGATCCGGTCAGATGCAGATCCGGTTAGCTGTAGATCCGGTCAGATGCAGTACCAGTCAGAGGCAGATCAGGTCAGCTGCAGAAAAGGTCAGAGGCAGATTCGGTCAGATGCAGATCCGGTCAGATGCAGATCCGGTCAGCTGCAGAACCGGTCAGCTACAGATCCGGTCAGCTGCAGATCCAGTCAGCTGCAGATCCAGTCAGCTGGTGGTCAGATACAAAGCTGTATGGCCTTATTATACAATATTATTATGCAGCATGAGTAACCACCAGGCAGACAGTCCAAGGACAGATACACAAGTATCATTCACTCTGACCTTTTCAGCATAGCCTACACATGAAGTGGACAATAGATGTTTAAGAGATTCAAAATCTAACTTTGTATCTGGGATTGCAGGCTCCGGGCTGTGGGCCAGGAGTGCAGGGTAATCTACATATTGCAGCTGACTTTTGTGCTGACGTTTGGTTTAGGTTCGACTTAGAGAGAAGCATCCTTGGTCTTTAGGGAAAGTTTGTTCAAATGCACCATCAAAATTATACATACTTTTTTCGTTAGGCATTGTTTTTCAATCACAAAGAATGGCAAATCACTGTGTTGCACATTTCTTCACAGTCCAGTGGATTTCAGATTTACTTCATTTTTGTCCTTTTCAGTTGCCTCCAGAACTACATTCCTCCGGAGTCTCTGACGCTTTCTTGTCCAGTTTGCCGACAGACGTCTATTTTGCCCGAGAAAGGCGTTGGTGCTCTGCAGAACAACTTCTTCATCACTAATCTCATGGAGGTATGAAAAATAAAGCACTTGAATCAACAAACAAATAGGAACAAAATGGAATCTAAATAATTCATGACAAAAGGAAAGTAATAGCTGGGTAATTATATGGGTGCGACACTGTTACATGCTATGGTTAAGAATTAAAAGAGAAGAAGAAAAGTTGTTTTTCAAAATGAAGTGCAATTTTTCTGAAGTCAAACAGGCTCAGACCAAAACATAAATAAATGCAATTAAGATTATATGATGTCATTTTTGTATTATTATGAATGTGCCCTATGACACACAATGCTCAAACTATGCAAAACAACAGCCCACACTCATAAATGAAGCTGATGTCATGTGGATGACTGTGATGTGTTGGTGCAGGTCTTACAGCGGGAACCAGAGTGCTCCCGACCCGAGGCCTGCAGTGTTTTAGAGTCCGTGAGTGCAGCAGCAGCGGGGAAGCCTCTCTGCTGCCCCAACCATGAAGGAAAGGTATAGAAATAAAAACTTCAACAATCAGTGGTGTAGTTATAGTTTTGGTTTAGTCTTGACTCAGACAGTTTTGTGCCAGTTTAGACTTTCGTCAAGTTGCTATCCTTATTTAGACTTTTGTTCCGGTCTAGACCTTGTTTAGTTCTGGTTTAGACCTGATGCTGACCTGGTTTAGACCTGGTTTATGCCTAAATTAGTTGTCATTTAGTCCTTGTTTTAGGGTTAAACTTAGTTAGTTTTAGACCTGGTGTAAGTCTGGTTTAGACTTGTTGAAGTCCTGGTTTAGACCTGGTTTAGTTCTGGTTTTGTCATAGACCTCCTAGTGGGTTCCTTTACCTCTTTAGTTCAGTTGTACTGGCTGCACTGTTTGTGTGATAGGCCACTTGTATTGAATGAGTGTCCTCTGTCGCCCTCTGCAGGTAATGGAGTTTTACTGTGAGTCGTGTGAAACAGCCATGTGTCTGGAGTGTACTGAGGGCGAACACCGAGAGCATGTGACTGTTCCACTGCGGGACGTCCTAGAACAACACAAAGCTGCTCTGAAGACTCAGCTAGACGCCATCCACAGCAGGTAGAGTATGACTTTGGATAGATTTACCGGTACATCACATCAGGATATAAGCTTGGCCCAGATTTTCAATTGCTACTATGTCACTTACTCTTTTATAATACAAGCTGTAGTAGTTTTTAAGCATATTTTATTTTTTATTATATGAAATCTCTAGACTACAGCTTTATGTTTTATATTATATTGCTGTGTGTAACAGGCTCCCTCAGCTGACAGCCGCCATAGAACTGGTGAATGAGATTTCACGTCAGCTCAATGAGAGAAAGACTGAGGCTGTAACAGAGATCTCCAACACGTTTGAGGAACTGGAGCGAGCTCTTCATCAGCGAAAGACTGCACTCATCACAGACCTGGAGAACATCTGTAGTACCAAGCAGAAGGTAGGAACTGTTCCTGTATTTATATGTGAGCAGTGAGCAGATATAGCCTGATCCATGTGGCTGCTTCTCTACATTTTACTAGCTGCACAATTTTGAAAAACGTAATGTAATTGTGATTTTTATGACAAATATTGCAATTGCTATTAGATTTGCACATTTTAAACTGTCTGAAAGCATTAACACTTAAGAAGACTCAACTATTAACTGTTAAACTTCCACAACTTCCATTCAGAACATTTTTGTAGAGCCAGTTTTTTCTTTTTTTTTACATATATTTTGTTTTGAGAAGATATTACATTTTACAATTTGATAATTACTACCATTGTGCTTTCGATTCCAATGCGATTAATTGGGCAGCCCTAATTCTTACCATTCAACTATTGGCACTAGTACAATGCTCTGTTAGGCATGTCCATATGTTTATTCTTGAATTCTTTGCACACAGGTCTTTCAAGCTCAGCTCTCAGCTCTTTTACAAGGGAAGGAGCACATTCAGAGCAGTTGCAGTTTTACAGAACAGGCCCTCAGCCATGGGAGCGCTACTGAGGTGAGTTATTTATGTAGACAAAGGTATTTTTTTTTTTTAATATTCATTTAAAGGGCATATCTTTTTCGCCGTTTGTAGGTGTTGTTAGTTCAGAAGCAGATGAGTGAGCGTGTTGTAGCGTTGGCACGGCACGACTTTCCCGAGAGACCACATCAGAACGCACATCTGGACTGCCAGGTTTGAACCAATGCATTTACACTTAGCCAAATCTGAATGTAATGTGACCCGTTCAAAGTTTGTAACCAGAAAGTTCAAAATTGCGGAACGGAAGCAACTGGAGGCAAGACCGTAATACATTTTCAATGGAGAAATTCTCTGCTTTAGGTAATGTCAGAGCCTGGTTAGGACACATTAGTAAATGTACCTCACATTGTATGTTTATTTAATGTACACATTAGTAACATTCAGCATTTTGGCTGGAGGAATTTTTATTTTTAGGTTTTACTGGACAAGGTCTTACAGAAATATTGATGACCACAATAGTTTTTTCATTGTTTGCTCAGAATTATTCTATCTCTCACCACAAAACACACTTTTTTTGTAAAGTTAACTCACTTTTGCTCCGGTCGCCTCCATTCTGGAACATTCCATATGATAAACATTTTAAAGGGTCTATATATTTACTCCTATTTCTTGTTGTGCATGATCAGGTGGAGACAGAGGGTCTAAGGCGGTCCATACAGAACCTGGGTGTTCTCATCACGACTGGAGCTGTGGCCCACACTTCTGTCGCCACCGGAGAGGGACTACGCCATGCAGCAACGGGACAACATCAGACCATCACTGTGACAACTAAAGATAAAGTAATCATATTTTTATTGTAGTAAGGAACCACATTAGCACATTCACTGGTGGCTCATTATCACTAACCACAATATCAATAACAGAGAACCACATAACACATCTTCACATGTTACAGACTCTTAATAATAACTGATGGAGATGGTGCAGCCAGATTGCGACAATGCCATTTATGATCATCACAAAAACTAGAGGAATTTGACTTTGGGTGAAATTGAAAATAAATCAATAAATACATCAGATGTCACAGTCAGTATTTATCTAGAACCAGGTGATAGTCATTGATAGGTTATATTGTACTTTAGGAACATTCTGTAATTTCAAAAGTCCGTACATTTTTGTGACTAGTGTACATTCAGGGAAGAGGTTGTACCAAAAATCAAACCACCAACCTGTAATACAATTTGACCTGATTGATAGGGTTAGCACAAGTGAACACAAAACCAAGATTTAAGGCTTTTTTTAAATGTAAATCAACTTTTAAGTACACATCATTATAATGTATACCCCAGTCTTATCATAATTGTATTATCCGACAGCTTTTGCACATTATGTTTTTCTATCATAGTGTAGCCATAATACAACCCCAAAAAAGATCATAAAAAAGAGAAAAATAATACACACTATCTTGTTGCAATATTTGGCTGTCCTTTTTATTTTGTCAGAGTTGTCCAGTAAATGGAAAACATATTTTTGCAGGATGGTGAATTGGTGCGGACAGGAAACGCTATTTTGAAAGCAGAGATAACCTCTGCTGACGGGACCCGCGTTGTAGAGCCAGAGATAACTGACAACAAAAACGGGACGTATGAGGTGGGCTATACGCTGAAATCTGAGGGAGAGTACGCCTTCTCACTGTCACTATACGGACAGCCGATACGGGGCAGTCCTTTTCGCCTGAGGGCAGTCAAAGCGTCAGACGTGCCCCAGTCCCCGGACGACGTTAAGAGGAGGGTGAAGTCTCCTAGTGGGACAGGCGGACACATAAGACAGAAGGCAGTGAGACGGCCGTCCAGTATGTACAGCACCACCAAGAAGAAGGAAAACCCCATAGAGGACGAGCTTATCTACAGAGTGGGTAAGACCAACTAAATACTGTCTTGACTCCATACATGGGTACTGGCCACAATATTAGGTACCTCTATTCACCTGCTTGTTAACGTAAATACAACCAATCACAATATTTATCAATTCATTCATTATCAATTTATTAAGCCATCTTCAAGACAAATCACAAAGAAAATGCAAAGCCAAGATTATAAAAGAGTAAACGGATTAATTGACTGAGAATGTGGTTTGTTATTGTCAGACAGGGCTGCTGATCTACAGAATTTTTGTGTGGATATTCCTCCTGGTGTCTGAGTGGCTTTTCTCTGGGTCTTCCCCCATCAATCTAAAACATGTACAATAGGCTCTTGTGAGGTACATCCTGACCAATATCAAGGCTGGGTTGTCCCTGTCAGTTAATAGTCCCATGCTGGTACAGGGTCTATCTAGTAAAGTAAACAAAAACATTACATGTATAATGATGATGTTTTTTTCAGGCTCCCGGGGGAGAGAAAAAGGAGAGTTCACCAATTTGCAGGGAATCTCAGCATCGAGTAATGGCAGAGTGGTGGTGGCAGACAGCAACAACCAGTGCATTCAGGTAAGAAAGACTTAAAAGAGTATCTATTAAATCCAATTTTAATTGTAATTTTTAAATATTACAGATATTTTCGAATGACGGACAGTTTAAAATGCGCTTTGGGGTCAGGGGACGGTCTCCAGGGCAACTACAGAGACCGACAGGCGTCACCGTGGACTCGAACGGTGACATTGTGGTGGCTGACTATGACAACCGGTGGGTTAGCATCTTCTCCTCTGATGGCAAGTTTAAGGTGAGTGTCCTAGAAATGTACATGCTTCTCTAAATGCAAATTAATTAGGTTCTGTTTCTGTCTTTCATAGAACAAGATTGGTGCAGGTCGATTGATGGGCCCTAAAGGTGTGGCTGTGGACAAGAATGGGCACATAATCACTGTGGATAACAAGGCCTGCTGCGTGTTCATATTTCAGTCCAATGGAAAACTGGTGACCAAGTTTGGAGGCAGGGGAACATCTGACAGACAATTTGCCGGTGAGAGATTCATGCTAGTGATTTCACACGGTTTCAGAATGAGGCCTAAGTGTAAAGTTTCCACCAGAACATCAACTACATTCATTTACATTTACATTTAGTATTTCAAATGTAATCTTATAAAGAGTATTTTTGCAGAAAAAAATAAATACATACTCTACATATTATAGATTTTATGTTGCTATTGTTTTGTTGTATTTCTTGCCATATATATATGTCTCTATTTACTTTTGCTAAGGTTATATCTGTTTTTTGTATATGCTATGCTTTTGCTTATCCCTCTCTACTATACTTCCTTCCTGATTTTTATATTTATTTCTCGCTGCTTAATTTCCTTTTCTTTCTGTTCTTCCTCTTGTTTGTTTTTACAATTCAGACAAACTTACCCCCAACATAAATAAATCTGGCTCAAATTTCAGTAAGTACTAAGTGTGGCCTTGCTCACTCCACAGTGCAGTGCCCCGTGTCTAACCCCATAGATGACAGATTCAACCAAGCTCAACAATGTACCACAATGATTGTAATAATTAGTGTATATTACAAAAGTCACGACTGTTGTGTGCCTTGTGTTTGTTTGTGTAACATAAATTTCTGTGAATGATTTCACCCCAAATCCACTCCCATAAAACTAACCGAAGTGATGCAGAATATTAGGCTATTAAAGACAGTGCCAGTAAATATGTTAAAATTTTGTGACGTTCCTAAAAAATGTAAACGTAAATGATCGGTGATAACTGTTACCGAAACCATTAATATTATGAAATATTTTGTTTTGAACACGTGATTTTCAACTACATACTAACATTTGAGTACACTGTAGTGTGGTCCATGTTACTATTCTACTAATGGCTTGTCTTTGACTTCCAGGTCCTCACTTTGTTACAGTGAACAACAAGAATGAGATTATTGTGACTGATTTCCACAATCATTCTGTAAAGGTACAAATACTGAAAGCATTTAAACATTTTCAAAATCAATACTGTACAAGTAAATGTCTCATTGTACGTGACATTTCTCTGTGGCAGGTGTATAACGCTGATGGGGAATTCTTGTTTAAATTTGGTTCTCATGGTGAAGGAAATGGGCAGTTCAATGCTCCCACTGGAGTAGCTGTCGATACAAACGGAAATATCATTGTAGCTGACTGGGGTAACAGCAGAATCCAGGTGAGACTACTATCAGTACATAATCGTTTACATGTAACTCTACTCATCATAACTGTCTTTGTCATGCAGGTATTTGACAGCGCAGGCTCCTTCTTGTCCTACATCAACACATCAGCAGACCCTTTGTACGGGCCACAGGGCCTGGCTCTCACCTCAGATGGACATGTGGCTGTGGCAGACTCTGGAAACCACTGTTTCAAAGTTTACCGCTACCTGCAGTAGAGAAGATGACCACTGAAGAATTTATAAATATATACATGCTAACACTTCAGCAATTGTTAAACACTCATGCCCATATTAATTTGGCCTATTCGCAATACATATATTTGTAACAATTGGTTTTCTGATCGTGTCACCAGTTTCTAATTTCACATTTGACTCTGATGACATATCAGTTAAAAATCCAGGAAACAGGCACATAATGAAATGGCTACATTGAGATGAACAATGCTCAGGCTTTGACACTGTTGCATGTCAATGCACTTCAAAATGCTAACAGGTATATGTCGTATTTGAGGTTCTTTTCTGCACCTTATCCTTGCACAAGTTTAGTTTGTCATTTGTTTGTTGAAATGTGATAATCTATATGCATGTTTTGTTTGGGGTACATCCAAAGATAAGCATCAAGAAGCACAATAAATACCATGTTAGGTTAATGGACTTAATGGACTTAGCCACATTTACTGCATATTCAAACTTCATTTAAGTCTTTTCTGATCTCAACCAAAATGCTTATTACTTACTTCAGTAGTACTTGCACTTTGTGTACACATATCTACATAACATATTTGTACATATGCACATGTGACTGTAAATACGGAGTTAGTGTTCAAGTTATATTCTCCTGTAAATCCTCCCTATTTCAGCATTTACACTAAAGGAGTGGAGTGTAGCCAACACAGTGATGGTTAACAATGTTGTTTCATTTTTTAAACTTAATTTATTTATATTTTCTTTTCTACATAATTTGTTCTACAAATTATTTTTCTAATTTGTGCATTTGAACTGTTTTCTCTTTGCCAAACATTATTGTACATACCTAACGGACATCTTGTAGCATTAACGTCATTATTTTCAATTGAATCAATACTTTCTCTGTAATTTCTGTTTGCCAAAATGCATTGTTGTAAGTTGTTTTGTGCACAAAATACAAATAATATTAGAATTATATAGTTTGCAAAGATTAATATATGCCTCTATGTAAAGTTATCATTTAGCAGCATATTCAGAAAGTGTACTCTATCTACACTCATCTTGTAGTCAATAAGCACCTTCAGTACTTGTGTTCATTTGGTCGGTAGTAGAGTTTTACAGGGTTTTTTGTCTCACAACACCAGCCTAGAAACAGTGACAGCGTTTTTCACATCACATATATTTATAAATAACTGTATTTTTGTATTTATGTCTTTTCATTTGCATTTATTGTAAAGAGTCATAATTAATTACAACTACTACACTTAATCTAATGTCTTGTTATATAATCATCAATCACATTTAATTCGGTCTCTGGTTTATTCATGCCTTTATAAAACAAAGCACATTTATATAAACCAGACAATTATGTTTAGAAGTTTACAGTATGTAACCCTAAAGAGGTCAGTCACACAAGAAACTATCAATACACATATGTAACCATGGCAAAGGTAAGATTGTAAATAAAGAATGACACTGAACTACTGTGCAGGTGCTTTCAATGGGGCCTAAAATACTCCTGATATCAGTTTTACATTTCTGAAGTTTACTATGAGGCCCTCTAGTGGATGTGCAGCAACATTAAACTACAAGGTGTATATCGGCGAAACAGCCCCATTCGTCTGCCCCATACGTCTACCCCATACGTCTGCTACAACTGTCACCAACGGGCACCTTAATCAGACATTGTTATATTATTATATTATATAATTAAGAGGCCCCGCCCCCAAACGATGACAAACATGGGAAGGGTCTATTTGACTTTTTTGATTTGTCTGGATGTTTGTGAAGAATGTTTTTGCCAAATTTTGAAAATTCCCTAAAACTACATTCTTCTTTCAGTCT
>JAVQKC010163660.1:0-16741 GCA_036025475.1 Philypnodon macrostomus
TCCTTTTTGAGTTATCGCGTTCACAGCTAGGATCTGCGGACGCGGACGCGGACGCGGACGAACACCGACGTGATTCCATAATATCGGCGACACGCTGTTTTCGCCGATATAATAATAAACAAGGCACATACATAACATTAAAAACAGAAACAAGGCACATACATAACATTAAAAACATAAACAAAGCAAATACATAACATTAAAACATAAACAAGGCACATACATAACATTAAAAACATAAACAAAGCACATACATAACATTAAAACATAAACAAGGCACATACATAACATTAAAAACATAAACAAGGCACATACATAACATTAAAAACATAAACAAGGCACATACATAACATTAAAAACATAAACAAGGCACATAGGTGGAAAGGAAAGGCAGCCAAAAAACATCCTCAAAAACCAGCGGATCTGTCGATGCTGCAACACTTGTAATTATACTGGATTTAATTTTATGGATGAGAGTTTTTGGGGGAGAAGGGTGCATTTTGATTACTACAGGTAATATTCAAAGTAACCTCCTGCCAGAGTGTTTTTGTAAATTGGTTTGCTGTCCAACTCTTGGCGAGAAATCAACCTCATTATTGCCATGTGGGAAATTCTAATCATTATCTGCATCGTGCTTCTGGGCGATTATCCCACCATTTGCAACTTTTCTTGATGGGATAGAGTGAGTTTGGACAAAACTGTGGCTTGTTAATAAGCTGAGGTAATATAGTTTAAAAGGTTTGGCAATCAAAAGTGGACTTCTCTGCACTTCCAACAGGAGTTTTATTAAGAGAAGTAAGGCTTTATTACTGTACCTAGTGTATTTAATGAGTGTAAGCTAAGCAATGCATGTGGTTGTATGTGTCATAGTCTGCAGTCTTCTCTCTCCCTGGTCCCCCTCCCTTCTGTGTACCTGTCTTCACCTGTTTGGGCGTGGCTACCTGGATCACATCTACAATCAACAGCAGTATCCAGTAAGAGGTCCAGCTTCACAGTCAGTCCTCACCAGTTTGTTATGTCTATTAGCTCACTTAGTAGCACCTTTGGCTCGCTACAGTACTACTTTTGTGGACTTTTCCTTTGTCCACTGTGTCCAGGATCTGCCCGCCTGCCGTCTCACCCGCCTGCCGACTCACCCGCTGGTCTGCTGCCTGCCTGTTTTGTATCTGGGGGTTGCCTACTCCCAGCCCACTTGATCTCCTTCACTGCTAATAAAGACTTTGTACTTGCTGTGTGTTTCTGCTTTTGGGTCCTTTAAAAACCATGACAGTATGATTGGTGTTTGGTGTGGCGCAAACTTGCTGCCACGCTTCTGTCAGTCTGCTCTAAGGCAGCTGTGGCTACACAAATAGTGCACCACCACTTGGTGTGACTGTGGAGTGAATGAATAATGCAATTGTAAAGTGCTTTATAATATTGCATAGGGCAGGCAGATGATTATTCAGTGTTTTCTTTAAGGCCTTGAAAAAGCCACAACAGAGGAACACACTTTCTGATTATAATGTTGACATATTTACTGGTGTGATTATCAGCCGCTATTTATCTTTAAGTCACTGTAATAATAATCTCCATCTGTAAAACAATGATAACAGTGATTAAATACATCTGTGGGAATATACAGAATTTACATTTAGCCTTGGTCACTGTTTTATTTTTTATATAACCAGTGCTAAGACATTGATTTGAGACATTGGACACATTCTGTCAAAAAGAGCACTGAAAATAATGAGGAGGAAGAGTCATTGTCAAATGTAAAAATGTGTTGATAATTTTAAATGATTGTAACTGATGGTGATGAGCATACAGAGATGTCAACATTATGTTCCATTTCTGCAAATAGATCCTCTGCAACTTTCTGGATTTTTAAACCTGGCAACAAAACCACAATATTTTATGCTAAAAAGTCAATTTTGTGGCACTTTTCTGTTTGAGTATTCTCTTGCCAACAAGGACCTTTAAAAACAGCACTCATTCTAAAAATATGCCCAAATAAAATATGTCCAGAGCTACTTATTTGTCAAGGACTATTATTGAATAAACAACCACTAAAAACTCCAGTGTGTGCTTCATTGATGGCTAATGGACCAACGCTCTGGTGTCTGTGCCTAAAGAGAGTGGAGAGGCCAATTAGTGGCATGTGGCTTTGATTAGTCCTGATTCCACAACAGTGCTGGAAGGACTATAGAAAACCAAATACGAAATGATTCTTCATATTCACTTTGACAGAAAGCAATAAAAATGAAGAAGCAATTGAGCATCAAACTAATCACAGGTAAATGTGAACATGTTAACTATATTGCACAGCCTGTGGCTAAGCTCATGCATATTCTTACCTACCGGGAGCCAGTGCCAGGAAATGCATATAAAAGTAAAACTGAAATAAACGTCCACAGATGCATGAACTTGCCCTAAAAGAGGTTTGCTTACTCTGTGATCTCATTCTTAAATGAAACCAATTTGCCTAGAAATTGGTTCTCGGGCCTAATGCTGAACTCTGTACATCAGCGGCACAGCACACACTTACAAACACTTTCACAGTCACACTGCTTCCACCCCTTCCCTCTCTGCAAATCATGTTGGACTTTGAAGTGCTAATTTTGGAAGTTTAGCCAATTTTTATTTGCTGCTTTGAAATGTATCCCCTAAGCTGCTGCACCAGCAATGAAATATACAGACCTTTACAATGAGGGATAAGTGACCAAAATGAGAGGCGCCTAGTTTTCTTCCTCACATTATATAACTGTGAATAATCCCCACATAGCATTTTCTCCTGTGCCATCACTGCTTCAATTTAGATTTCAAATATTATGCAGACTTTCACTTTTGGTTCACTCTTCAATCCCTTCCTAAAGTTAGAGCTCATTTAAGGTAAATCTTCTTCGCTTAACCTCATTGAAATGATTAAAACATGGATACAGTGGATTATTGTCAATGATTTGTTGAAATGGCCATTAATTCAAATCAAAAAAATCTAATTCACCCATTATAAAATTTTACGATGAGAAAAATAGTGTAAGTATACATTTTTTCCCATGACATTTATTGGCTTTAGTTCACATTTTTAAATTTTTGAGCCCTACCCCGATGAGCACCTTCGGGTCAAATTAAAAGTATATATCAGTTTTGATCACTGATAAACACTGGTGGTTTCACACATAAATTTACCCTTGATGCATAGGAACTGCAATTGAAGGCTGACCTCATTCAATTCTTTTTAACTACTTTCAGTGGAGCCGGAGCATTATATGGTAAAAGTAGTAGATCAGATTGGCTCCTCACTGAGACACCCAGCTAATAACATGGAGAGCACAGAGCACAAAAGAGAACAGATAGAATGCAGATCTCCTCCAGCCCTGCC
The DNA here is from genome assembly GCA_036025475.1 of Philypnodon macrostomus. Taxonomy (NCBI): domain Eukaryota; kingdom Metazoa; phylum Chordata; class Actinopteri; order Gobiiformes; family Eleotridae; genus Philypnodon; species Philypnodon macrostomus. The sequence continues at coordinate 3,359 of JAVQKC010163660.1, forward strand.
GTGCTTTAACACAGTCCTGGACTTGGCACTAAATTGCTTTGGTAATCAGCTTTTTGAAAAGCTTATTTACTGCTTGTGTTGTATTTATTGTAGTCCTCAGAATGAAATATAAAATATTTTTTTTTATTACATGTGCAATTTTCTCCTCTCTCTCCTTCTGAAAATAGAGAGAGAGAGCACGTCACTGTGTTGAGCATAGATGATCCACAGAGGATGCATATTGTATATTATTTACCATTATCTCCCAATTTTGATGCAGACTCTTTATGCTCCTCTGTGAGATGCGATGGGACCAGTGGAGACAAAGGCTCACAGATCAAAAGGTCCACAAGGCACACTGGATTAATCTGTGGATGTGTTGACAGGAAGCTATAAAGAAAACTGAAGCGCCAAGCATACTTTGTGAGCCACCAGTGATTAGAGGTTAGCTTTCTATTTTACAAAACAGAATCTAATCATTGTGACATAAGCTTAGTGCCTTAGCTTAGTTAGTAATTATCTTCACTTTGTTTAGCTCCACTAACCTATCCTCAGCATCATTAAGTCTGGCATTAGCATTAAGACACAGAAAGTAGTGAGCAGCCTACAACCATCGATAGGATGTATACAAATGACCATTTAGAAGGCAAAGTGTAGTCACATGACATTTCTTTGTTAAAGCGACCACTGCCCTGTATATAAGGTCATAAAACGTTATATTAAATAAAGGATGTATCAACCAATCAGAGCGCTCCTGTCCCGTGGAAGCGTGTGATTGGTTGAACATTTACGTCCCTTGCTCTAAAACAAAAACCCCTCTCAAAGTCTCTCAGATGACTTCTAATATACTGTACTATTGACTATTGACTGAGTAATTGCTCAAATACTATGGGGAAAAAATCAGTTAGTGCCGCTTTAAATCTCACATTGCAACTGATGAGAATGATGGTGTCTTCAAACCTACCTAATTTATTTGCACTGAACTGTGAGTGGGCCCAAGACATCATTTTTGACACTGCATTGAAATTCCTGTACCCTTTCAAATTTCACAAGCTAATCAGTCATCCTAATGCAGCATGAACATGAGCGTTCCTGTATTGCTGAGGCTGCAGTCCCACGAGTATCTTCAAATTGTACTTATTTAACATTAACAAATATAATCTAATGCATTTGAATGGATCAGACACAGTCACAATAACGCCACATTACAGTCAGAGTACTGAGCCTTGTTTAAGTTCCAAAGCCTGGCACATAACTCTGCTGCAATCCAAATGAGATCTCTCTAGCACTGACATACTTTTCTTGCTAGCAGGTACCTCATATATGATTAATTAATTGCGGCAGCCTGCCATCTGTGTTTTAACTGATTAAATAGCTCGCAAAGTGGGATGCACCTTTTGATGTGAACCTTTGGGGAACTGGCTCGGTCTTTGTATTTTCTACCTTGATTAAGCACAATACCACGGCACTTCCTCTAGACCCTCTTGTTTCAAAGTGTCTTTAATTTGGGACACACAAAGGCACCGGAGCTCGCTTTAAACGCAGCCCAGTTCCAGTACAGTCGAGGCAGGGTGGCTGTCTGTCGCTTATTACCCTTACCATCTGTTTTTTCATAAAGTGAACGTTTCACACAGGGGCCGGGGCAGTGAGCAAGCATCAAGCTTTCAGATAAAAATTGATTCCAGTAAATTCTCACCTGAGATCCATCACGGTGAAAGGCTTTAAAAGGTCACACGTGTAATAAGTTCCTATGGTCTCCAGTCCCTCCAATAATAGGCCTTTAGTCTGCCATGGAAGGCTGGTATATAGAAATAATTGAGTAATCTGTGGACCATTCAATTCAATCGCCGGGACTCTGTGACAGTGTCGGGCCCGCCGGGCTGCAGAGGAGGATGTTCAGGAGAGGCGTCTTACTGCTGCCAGGGAAATGGTTTGTCCCCTAAAGCCATGCGCTGCCTCCATCTCCACCATGCTGCTGGATCTCTCTGACATTTGAGAGGCTCTTCCAGGCCCGAATTGTACAGGACGGTGTCAGCACTTCAGCAGAGGAGGAGAGGGTGGAATATGATATGAGACAAGTTTATGGCTGAAAGCGCTGAATAAATTAAAAGCCATTAACGCTCGCGGTCCACTTTATTAGGTAGACCTTGTGGCTTATAATGCATAAAGTTCTGTTGGTGTGAGCTTCCAGGTTCAACATGTGTGTTCAGAGATGTTCATCGGCAGACCTTGTATGGTGTTCTGTCATGTTGAACCATTCTCAAACCGCTTATCAAATCAATGACATTTTATTTGTAACAACGGAATTGCTTCAGATGGCTTTACACAATGAGAAGTAAAATAGCAAAATATAAACAGAAAATACAAACAAATGGACCGTCCCAGGACATTCTCGGGCATTTTTGACTACACATTTGCAGCTCACTAAATATTTTCAGACCATTCTCTGTAAAACCTATTGACGATTGTGTGTACACTTCCATTTCTTGATTCTGATAGGTGGTTTGAACTGACGCATGTTGTATTCACATCATCTCATTGGCTATATCCATTGAGTTGGTAACACATAATTGGCAACTGAATAGATGTACCTAATACAGTGATACATGTCAAATGAATATACTGGATGTTGAACAATCTGAAGCAAAATTATTACAGAAGTAAAGATGTATTTGTTCTTGCTAATATCAGTCTAGTTAAAAAGCTGAAAGACTCGATTAATGATGAGACAGAATCCTTATCAATTAAGAAATAATAATTGACTAGAGCGGGCTTCAGATCTTGCTTCTTCTGATACCGTCTGGCATTTGAATAATCTTTTTCATATTGCAATTCAATATGAGGCTTCTTCTACTTCGGCCTTTGAGTGAACCACATCAGTCATCTCTCCATCTTCTTTATCTGTCTCACCACGCAGCTGTATCGCCTTCCTTCTTCATCAACATCATGGCTTTGCACTTTACGTCCAAGGAAAAAGTACTTTGCCTTTTTATTTTACCACTTCAGCTGTGATAAATCCAGCAACGTGTAATTATCTGTCAGCTATTTAGATCAAAAGCCTCAGCCAAATCAATTAAACGCGATGGCCGTCCCGTAATTAACATCCTTCAGGAAGATCATTTGTTGACTACCTGTAATTGTGGCAAAACGGAGCTCGCACGTCTTGACGATTTGCAAACTGTGAAAGCGTTTCAGTGCCAGACGCAGATGTCACAATAGAATTTACACATCATTTTATTCTTGGTTAAACAAAACAAAAAAAAATCCTTAAAAGACACACACACACACACACACACATGCACACACAACATGACAGATTTAGAAATATGACTTAAACCAGAACAGATGGCCCTTAAAAGTAAAACACAGTAATTCAATCTGGCTAATGGGAAGAAAGCCACAAACGGCTCCATTCTCATTTCTCTGACTCAGAAAGTCGAGGCTGAATTGCTTCTGCAGCTTCAACTCTCCAAGCCCTCTATGGTAGTGTGTTTCTGTGTTCCCTGTGAATATTATAGGACATTTAAAAGGAAAACAGTGTATATTTACATGACAGGCCTGACTGTATGCGCAGACAGGGGCTATTAGTGCCTACATAGATGGAGCGAATTGTATTGTAATTGATTGTTACAAAAGATTGCTGTTTTTGAGAGGCACCAAGAGGAGCTTTTTCAATGACATTCCTTCTGCAAAACGATTACCAGGCGTTGCTGTTCAATCTTTGTTTTCTTATGGCCTCTGTAAAGTGAAAGTTAAAAGCTCTGTTGACATTGTTGGTATTGCATGTAACATCAGTCTACAAAGTGCAACCTACAGCATGCATTAACCATAAAAGTGAATGTTGACTTGTACAGCAAATGTTCTGTTCTCTCAGCTATTTATGGTTGCATTGAATTGTCTGTTACCAAGATACCTCAAAATAATCTTTAGAAATATTTTAGGAAAGACTTGGTTCGGACTCGATTTGACTTGGATCAGGAACAAGGGCAAGGACTCTGGTCCATTGTAAGATAAAGCTACCCTAGCTGCAAGAATGTTTGTGTGGATTCTGGTAAAAGTTTCAGTTTGGGTATTTTATGTTTGTTGTCTCTTTAGTAATGTGAGCTATAAAGGCATTGGAACTGAATGGATTGAGCATTTACCCCTGAACTGATCCTGTTGATAATGACAATGCTCAGGCAAAGGTATGGACTCCTCAAATGCTTCTATTATCAGTTGATTTGAATAATACCGTATTTTCCGCACTATAAGGCACACTTAAAAGCCTTTAATTTTCTCAAAAACCAACAGTGCGCCTTATAATCCGTCAAAATGTTTTGGTACGACTTCGGTAAACTACAAAACTCCAGGAGTCAGGAGCATCGCGGAGTAATACATACCGGTACTATGCTTCACCGTAATATTATTAGTGTATTATTATTAGTGTTTATATATGACCCCAAAAATGGCACCTGTCAAGAGACACGCTTACGACGCGGACTTTAAGCTCAAAGCTATCAATCGCACAGTTGAACATGGGAATAGACTGTTACGTGTTATTGTGCAAATTCATGTTTAAAAACCCATGCCTTTTGGGATGGCAACAACTTAACCTTACAAAAGCAAACACTGTAGTGAATTGATTAAACCACAATATCTGTTTGTTTATCCAAAGAATCTACAGGTAGGTAGCATGACAGTAACCTTAAGACACACAATCAGACACATACACAATACAATAAAACTAACTAATGAGTAACAGTTGTACACTAACAAACTACACACAGAACTATTATATTGGCACACCTGGCACTTGTATTCTCTTACCTAGTCTGTCTTGTTCCAACTTGAATGTTCAGATACAGACTCACCTCACATCCTGGAGAGAAATAATGATTTGATTGGAACCGCATCTGTTTAGATTATGGATAAGTATTGCATTAGTGCTGGGGAGGGGTATTCCCAACTTGCTGAAAATTGCAGGCTGTTCACAGTAATATAAGTTGGACCTCTTGTGAGAGCTGGTTGAATATATATTAACCTGGCGGGCCACAAACTTTGCCACCTTACTGTTGACAGGTTTTATGAGCCTAATGCACTTTGTGATGTATAGCATAATAACCCAGTGAATGACTGTAGGGCCTTATGCAATCAGGCAAGAGAGAGAGATCAGGCAAAATTATTGTAATGAGACAAAAATTTCCATACAACAGCGAAATGGGTTCATTACTCTAAGTTATATTGGTGGAATAACCAAAAGAAAGTGATGCTTTTATTACTATGGAATTCAATTTGTGGCATAAACAATATTAGGCAAAGAGGCAGCGAAGAAATGTATTAATAATTGCATTAGTTGTATCAGAGAGGTTATCAGAGTGGCCCGTGCTGTTTTGTCTTTGTTTTCAAACAATATGTAAGACAATGTAATATGATTATGACAAATGTAAATTTGCAACTTGACCTTGTGGACTGCGCATATGGAGATAGTGCATGCATGACACCATTTATATCAGGCTCCTTATTGAATCACGCGTGCCAGTGCTGCTCTATATAAGGAACGAATGTGATGTGCTGGATTTTTACCTCCGTCAACAAGGTTATGTTTTTGTCAGAGTGGTAGAGCTTATAGTACAAAAATATTAGGATTTTTCTGTGTTTATGAGAAAAGTCCAGAAAAGAAATAATGCACATACTACAAAGATTTACGTGAATGAATGACAATACACTCACCTGAGCCAAAACATCCACTCGTCTTGTCTGGGCACAATAACTGCGCCAGTGCCTTGGTGGAGGTCTGCTCTCTTGAAGTGTTACAATGGTCGTAGGATTTGAATTAAAGCACTACGTTATCTGACTCCATAAAGTTTATGAGAATCATATTATCTCAAATTGCCCTGACAATGGTTCCTTCAATCCATTGAAAATGAATGCCACACAATTACAGATTTCCTTTCAGCAGCCTCCTACTGCTCCTTCTGGTGTTCCCTTGAGCTCTTATAGGGCAGCTGGGAGATGTAGGCTTTCAGGCATATCTGGGCTCCAAATTAATTACTTCCTGGTCATTTCCATTGAGAAGAGCATTATTGTATTGTCTTTCTTTTTTGCATGCATGCAGTGAAGAATACAAATGTAATCGTTGGATATTTTTGAAGCATATATCAGCGAATTGATCCGCAATCTCAATTGAAAAGAGGAGGACTTTAGTGTCGTTTATGTGTAGAATAGGCCAAATGTGTTTTTTTTAGGTTCGAGACTAGTTTTGTGAGTGTGTTTGGCTAGTCACTGAAATTGTGTCTTTTTGGTTTAGCCGAAGGAAGGCAAAAACACCCAGATGCCAATTGCTTTTTTCTCGTTGCCAAGGCACAAACAGGATGCTGGCAGCTACAAAGATTCAATTATAAAAAGTACAGAAAATAATTAGAAAAAATAATAGCACTTGAAAAAAAAATTACCCCTCCAGAAATTGCGCATAACAATAAATCCGTTAATTAGCTCATTAATATTCAATTGGGGTCAGTGGACTTAATGGAACCTTTTTCATGGGCCAAGGAAATGTTTAACACTCAGTTTTGCCTCTGCCTGCTCTCATTATCAACTCTGTGCAGGCAGGCCTTATCAGCGGGCCAGATGGCGGGGAACAATGCGGTGCCATTATCGTCTTACAGCAGCGTGTGTGCCTTGTAACCGGTGTGTGCCTGGGACAGTGAAGTATAGATACTGAGGCATTTAGTGTAATTGATATGTGGTATATATCGTATTGTTTAGACCTGTTTGTTTGCTCCGCCGGTATTCAAGGCAAGGAGGAGAGGCTGAAGATTGATTTTCCTTGCAGCCATTCGCACACTCTCCGCAGGTCACAGATAACTGTCAACGTAATTTTTTTGGTCGCTGGTGTAAAATGTATCAAGGCTAAAGTCTCGTAAGCGGGGATATGGGACGGGAGCAAGACAAGCCCCACATTGCTGTTACCTTGTGTTTTGAGACCGATGTTTTATTCAACAGGTTCACGGGATGGAGCGATGACCGAAGAAGCTTTTTTTCTGTTTTCTGTTTGGTGTCATGACGATGTGATCAGTCTTTTGATTGAATTATTATATATTTTTTAAAAGTGTGATTCACATGAACTGAAATAAATGTTGATCTGGGGCAAAACCAAAAACTAGAATTTCTCGAACACAGGCCCTATCTTGCAATGGTAAGTTATAACCTTTGTCTCAGACTCAAGATTTTCTAGTTCAGGGCCACAATGTCCTTAAATCTCACAATGACATATGATCCAGCGATACAGGCTCCAGTCACACTTTATTGGATGATAATAATAAGGTAATAGTGTGGTAATAGTTTGGTAATAAATAGGTAATAACATAGTATTTCTGGTTAATTCCAAACAAGCTAATAACACAAAATGGAAAAACCTAGTGATTAAGGTTATATAGGGTTAGAGTTGGTAATTACATAAAAATACATAGAAATAAATCATAATTACTAAAACATTATATGTTTATTACCACACTATTTCCATTTTACCATAGTATTACCGGGCTGCTCAGAATTCTGGATACAGATGGTGTTCCAGACTCAGACTAAAAAGGTAAAAATAAATAAATAAATAAATAAATAAATAAATAAATAAATAAATAAATAAATAAATAAATAAATAAATAAATAAATAAATAAATAAATAAATAAATAAAGTAAGTAAGTAAAGTAAAGTCCTAAGTCCAACCTGATAAACCTGACCTATAATAAATGACTATCTTCTGTATGTGTATTGTGACAGCTCTATGCTCTAACAAAGGGTGAACCAGGAACTAGACGTGGACTGAATTCAGAGGCGAGCCCATTTTAAATCTTCCTTCCTAAGACTTGGTTTCTGATCTTAACCCCAATGCCTGCAGTGCTGCAGAAAGGCACAGCTCCTCTGTACAACATGAAAGGTTGTGACTACTGTATTAATATCACAATGTCATTTATTGCATGTAATTAAAAGTATATTCTATGGGCCAATTAAGCTGTCATTGTGGTTGCTTCATTTTAATAAGAGGATAAAAGCGACCCCCATTTAATTTATTTCATTACCAGGAATCACTTCGTAGAGATAATTTCCCTTAATCTAAAACATAATAACCAAAATGGAGTGATGGATGTTCAGAGCAGGTTGGAGCTCTCTGCCCGCCCAACCTCGGCAGATGCTGTGAACTTGCCCAGACGTCATCTGTCTCTGCTCTTTCTGCACTTTTCAAGCATTCACATTACTCAGAGCTTCAACTTACAGTATGGTCCTATCATCAGAAAGCAGACCAAGACTAAATCACCCATGCATACACAATTGGCCAGGAAATGACTGTGTCAAAGTCAATGGTTTAATTAATGTAGGTACAATGAAAGCTTGTCATAATGGGGCAGTTTTCGACCCCGCAGAACGATGTCTTTGTGAGGATCTCAGAAGTCCACGAAGAGTTTGACACCATCTTTTAAGCTTAAATTCGGTCAGTACATGTAGCTAAATAGGGCCGTTGGCAAGAATCTGATATAATAAATATGTCATGATACTGTATGAAAAACATAGTGAATTGACAATATGATTTTTACTATTATACAATTTACATGCTCAAACATTTTATTTAAATGTAATTTGTAATGTAAATAAACAAATTTACTTTTTCCAAATAACCAGTAAAACGATTTTATCTTTTTTTTTGTGAACTATTTTTCAGTTAAATAAATCATAATACGTCATCAAATAAATATTTTTTTATAGAGATATATCACCAAATACAATACTGTATTATACCCCTTTATAGCCAATAACATAATGGCTATCTCTTTGTCTTATCATTGTCTTCACTAAACTGTAACAAACTCAATATGATCTATAGATATTGTATAAAAGTCAACTTTATAAAACACTTTCACATTTACTCTTCTGCATAGTCTGTAAATATGCTTTTTTAGGTTTGTTTCACCTTAGTATCTTGAAAAATAAAAGTGAATTTGTTCTTGACTTTGGTTTATTGACACTATTGCTGCAGCAAGGAAAATTATTAGAAAAGATTTCAAATAACAAGAAATGTCTCTATTCACCTGAGCAAAACAAAAATGAACGACTTTAACAATATTTTCCTCAAGTCAAAGTACAGACAGAGTACAGAAAATATAATTGAAAAAGCTTTGACTGACATAAACATCTGATGTAAACAAATAATACAATGATTTACTGATATGAAAGACTTTGCGAGTGAATGCACTAAGTCTTCTGGAGCTTTTTCGTAAACACAGGTGATCCTAAACCGGGTGTGTATTGGCTGCAGCTTGAGAGCCCAGGTGTCATGGATAATTCCTACTCAGGTATCTAAAGCTTTTACTATCTTACCCCATTCTCACTCCTAGCTTAGCTTTACCTCCATCAAACAGGCAATCCTGTTGATCCCCAAACCTTCCAAACACCCCACCTCAGCCTTCCCGGGCAAAACAGGCCAGTCGCTAAATCTAAAATCAAAGTGGAGAGCAGATGCCCCTTACTGAGTGCAATTGGGATTTTATAAAGTTAAATACTTTCTCAAGCACAAAATTCCAGCATGGGCAGCAGAGAGGGGATTCTGTCCTGAGACCCCCTCGTGGTCACCTGATCAGTGGGTCAGCAGCACAACCGTCACTGGCCATTCCCTTCTGGCCATTTTGCACTAGTCCCGACTGCCTTTTACTGTGGCTCCGAAAGGGCTCAGCATTCTCATTTACTTCAAACACTGCTGTCAACAGTTTTCACTGCTCTCCTTGACTTGGAGATGATAAAAGGTTCATATTCAGAGGTTGGCAGTCAGTGGTGGTGAAGGTCAGGAGGGTTAAAAGGAGAGAAGTGGGCAATTAGACGCCCATCACCGATTGGACAATTGTTTGAGGATGTCATACGGCAGTGCAGTCACATATGAGAACGACAACCTTTTTGGAGGAAATGCAGATTAAACATGTTTTATGGATGAGAATTAGGAGCGTAGGACTTTTGCAGTGTGACTGAAGTTCATATTTTTACCCCAAAATGTGTGGTAAACCAAATCGATTCTGCCGCGTTAACGCTGACTCTCACATAATGAAGTTGGAGAAGCATAATAAAGGACACCATTTTGTAAATTTTTGTACACTTTATCATTTTACATTCATTCCAAAACCTTCCAAAGCAGGGATCTTTGGCATTGGCTAAACAATTAACAATAGTGTGTAAGACATATACACTTACAATATAACTTTAGTCATGTCAACAATAACAATAGGCCTCTTTGGGGTTGTGGACATTGGCCCTAAATGGGTTTTCCTTTGTTTTCATGTCTGACATCTCTCTGTTAAAAAAGACAGCGTTATCCTTGTGATAGAATCTGCAAAAGAAAAGTCGAGGTATTTGAGGACCTATTGCCACGACAAAAAGAGCGGCGTGTTTACAAGACAAAGACAGGCACATTACATTCAAAAACGTTGTACTGCCTCCGATCCTGAGCGCTCTCACTCACTACATCCCACCCCCTCAGGGTTAGCAGACCTTCCTTCGTGTTCAAAGATTATCTGTTAATCCAAAATGTGCAGGAGCATGAGATGACAGGAAAGAGACCGATACTCTCGGGGGAGGGACGCCTGCATGGCTTTATTTGTTTGTTGGCTTTCGTATTAATCCATTGGAACATGCATTTTCTGGCCACGTGTGTAAATGTTTTAAAGCCATTAAATGGAAGATGACATTTTCTATGGATAGCATGTAAAAGTATTAATTGTAAAGACCATTATTTGGTGTCCATGAGGCTGAATCAGCTTAGCCACTCCATTCCCCCATTTGCATACAAAAAGCTTTATTTTGGCAATCAATGAAAGTGCTCCACTGTATGTGTGGCTTATCACATGCTTGCAGGAAATGGATTCCTTAGCCATCTCGTTAAATTCTGTTGATGCAGAACAATTTGAAACATGGCACAGGCAGCAATGACATTTAAAGATGCCTTGGCTTAATTATATTTTGCAAACATTTGGCTGTTTGTCCTCTGGGATAAAGTGCCTCCACTACAAAGTTAACTTGTTAATAATTCAAAATGAATCTCTCTTTTTGTTGAGCACCAATCATTATCTCCTATTAGTGCTGGTTAAGGGCATTCAAGGTGCTTCTAACACACAAGAGAGACATGCATCTATTTAATACTTCAAATGGAGCGCACATATGAGGCACAGCATAGTGCAGCCGAGGCACAAGCCACTTCAATTATTGTGTCAAAAATTAATCAATTCAGTGTGATGCTTAAATTCAGTAAAAGAAGTATTAAGTACACTCAGATTCTAATAAAGTGGGACGTTGTGTGGTTTCCTGAGGCTTACCAACAAGGCATTTTCACTGCCACACACGGAATATTTTCTCTTTTGTAGACCATTCTGTGTAAACCTCAAACAAAATCTCAGGTTTGACTTCAATATGTCTCATTGTATTAATGAGTAGATGAATCTGACGTCAGAGAAATGTCATTTTTATTGTTATTTTCTGTTCATGTGAAAAGAATGAATGTGTGATTCTACTCATAACAATTATAAACACTCTTGTTTTCATGGACCATTTATTTATTCACAACTGTCTATTTCTTCTATTTCAGATTTATAACCTTCACTCAATACAGGCGTGGCCTCATCACCCTTCTCAAAACATATAGAGATAGTCGTCCATTGATTTAATAAAGAACCATAAGCCTGCGCACCTACACTCGACATGCAATTTGGAAATAAATTGACTGATTCAGATAGAGGCATAAGAAGGAGGAGGAGGAGTGGGTAAAAATGTGAAAACCCAATCCTGCATTGAATAAGGTGACATTGCACAACAAATCACTGACATGAAGAGAGAAACAAAGTGATTTCTAAAAGGTAATTCTGTTTGTGCAAAGTGCAGTGATTGTCATGTATGTGAATCTATCCCAGTCTCTTTGAGAAACACAGACAGACAATGTCAATGTAATATTCTGCTGTTACCATATTAATCAAAAAAAGGCCAGACATTCATTCAAGGTATAACAAAAACTCATTTATTCCTGGTACATAATAGAAAGATAGCCACTGCATGGGGAGAAATGGTTGTTTTGCTGCAGCAGAGTCCATTGTCTTTTAATTGAACTCAATGAGGAATAATTAAGTAATTAAATGCTTGATAAGGAGCACAGTAAATAGATAAAGACCAGTGTTGGAATTAACAATATGGTCCCTTGCAGGATGAATTGGACATACCTCCCAAAGAGCATCGTGGAAAAAAGGCACAAAGCATCAAAGGCACCAAATAAAAATGGGCCAGTCATATCCAAAAAGAGCTAGTGCTGTGAATATAGGCGCATGGCCATGTTCAAAATGTAATACTTCCCAGCTGGATTTTTGGGAATGGGAGGGCATTGTGATATTTTCAACACTCTGACATTAGCGGGTTTTATTTTTTGAGTAATTGCACAGCTTGATATGTACTCAGAGGTTTCCATGAGAACGATGAAAGTCTTATTTCAGCAATGCTGCAATTATGAGTGGAATATGGAAATACATTGTGAGCTGGTTCACAGTTGAGTTGACTGGAATAATAGGAACAGAAGCGTTGAGAAAAAGAGTGAAAAGGCCAATTCTAAACTCAACAAAAAACACAAAATAATATGATAAAACAAAATTTCTTACAACTATAGTACCACAATTGTACTCCTGTAGCCCTCTGTATGAGCGTGCACAAGTCTAACTTCTGACTCAAATCTGAAATTATGGGATGTGCTTTAAACAACATACAGCATTTATAATCTCCATTGGCATCATGCACTGCTTGGCACTGATAATTGATGATCCATTCATCCAGACACACATACAAACACACATACAAACACACATACAAATGCATATTTGTTTATTAGGATTAAGAGCTTATTGTTGGTGTGTGGCATGGCCATGTCAAGATGATAGATATTTCAGTGCTATTGGAATATAGACAGTTGTGTGAATATGGAGGCAGTTAACAGTGTTGATTCTTTGAGACAATTAAATAAAGTTAATTACGAAAACTTGTATTATGAGTGAACTTTTTTGTTCATTATTATAGAGGATTATACAAACAAACAAACAATTAAACAATACAGGGAATAATAATTATTGGTAAACACTGAAGTGTTGTTCTCAAGGTAAACATGTAAAATGAAAGAGACTAAAAATCAAATGCATGTTTATGTTGCTAGAGAGCTATAGATAGATCTGAGATTCAGTTGATCAGTCAGTAATGTGATGTGAGATTCAGTTGATCAGTTAGCAATGTGATCTGAGATTCAGTTGATCAATCAGTAATGTGATCTGAGATTCAGTTGATCAGTCAGTAATGTGATGTGAGATTCAGTTGATCAGTCAGTAATGTGATGTGAGATTCAGTTGATCAGTCAGTAATGT
>JAVQKC010163679.1:0-13679 GCA_036025475.1 Philypnodon macrostomus
CTGACATTGTTGTAAATGTTTTTGGTCATATGGGAAACCAGAGTACCTGGAGGAATCCATATGCAGACACGAGTAGAACATGCAAACTCTACACAGAAAGGTTTTGAGGATTCTACTGGACTTACATGTGTGTTTCAAAGATGTTTCGTTGTTCATCCAAACACCGTCATCAGTTTAACAGAATACTAGTCATGTGACCATCAGCTGGGTATACAGAATAATGACAGTCACTTCCTATTCCTGCATTTGTAAAAACTGATAAAGGTGCCCAAAGGAACACAGAAACGACTTGTAGATTCCTACACAGAAAGGCCTGTCAAGCCCATATTCATGTACATTCATGCAGTTTTTGAACCATTGTCTCAGTATTAGGCCTACTTACAGTTTGTCTTGTTTTATTTATTAGGATCCCCATTAATAGGGCTGGGAACCTTGGGGTACCTCATGATTTGATACAATACACAACACATGGCTCACGATATCGGTATATTGCGATACTGCGATACTCGATATAGTGCCTAAGATAATAACCTACAATATATCATGGTTTGTAAAGGACTTAATACAGTATTTAAACTGTATTGAAATTATTTAATGTTTTTTAATACAGTTAATTTAATAATTAGAATGGTGAAAACTTTATGCACAACTTATTTATCTCACAAATAAGTCAATTTTTTTTTAAATGAAACAAATGTACTGCCAGCTTATATATTTTTGAAAAATACTAAATATTATAAATTCTGATATATTGATACAGCAGCCTGCAATACCAATACCTACACATTAGCCATTGCCTTGACAATGACTAATGACGTTTCAGTATATCACACTGAATAAGTATCAATGTCAAATATGAACTTTTAACATTAATACACATTTGCAGTGTTTTCAAATATCTAAATAACATTAGTTGTTTTTTATTTATATCTCTTTCTGTGAAGCTTTCTGAGGCAACTTTGTTGTGACATAGGGCTATACAAATAAAACTGAATTAAATTGAATAGCACTTTATACTGTAAATATTTCAACAGGGATCTTAAACTTACATTTTAAAGATATGTGGGAAGAGAATTCCATGTTTTCATTCCTTAAACAGCATTTATTGCATGGTGAAGAGGCCCAGCTTTTTGGTGGTCAGTGTCCTCTTATGCTTCTATGTAATCGATTGTATCTAATGCTTATATTATAATACACTGACATAGTTTGCAAGACTTTTTCCAGCACTTTTCAGATATGACTGTGGGCAAACATTGGGGTTAATGGCAATTCATGAATCTGCACTGACCATAACATGGAGGGAGCAGGTTGGAACTGAATTACCCTGACATCTAACACAGAGTAAGTAAACAGTTAACCATGCTAGAAGTTCTTCCAAAACTTTTACTAATTAGAAACCACTGTTAATCGTTATCTGAACACTCACTAATCTCTTGTTTACGTTTTAATAAACAAACATGGCTGGTTCCTGAAACCCATCCTCATTAATAACCTAATACCAGTCCAATTTCATCCCTCTTCAGACTCGCCTCAGCATCTGTTATTGTGCGTTAATATGACTAAATGGCGATTCGTCTGCGCACCATTAGCAGTCGTTGAGTGGGACAATGGTGCCAAAGTACACTTCCCTTTTAATTAATGACCCGCTTTTGTTTGCAGACGGCACATGCTCACTTTGGTGGGTTTTTTTTTTTCTGGGAAAACCAGAGAAAAAGGCACTGGGAAGACGCTAATATCAGCAGGCTATCTATCCTCCTCCCCTCTGCCGGCGCATCCCAATCCTCTTTGGAAATAACAAATGCATAAAGAAAGCTCTACACAAATATATCTGCCTGGCTCAGATAGATAGGCTGTGCTGCAGTTTTAATACCCTTATGTAAACCAGTAACAATCACGGCCTTAACACACACCCCCACATCACCACGGAGGGACAATAAGAAACACACGGCCACATTCTCTCTCTCCGCAGATATGACTGTACAGCGGGAGCCTTTTTATTTTTTATTTATTTTTGTTTCCTCTGAAAGATATGGAACAATGGCGTAGCCCAGATTGTTCCCACGGATCCCTGGCGTGGCCGTTGTTTTGGAAACCCCTGGCCCGACCTTCCGAGACCGCGATACGTCTGATCCGGGGATATCTTCACTTGCTCAAGCCCTCAGTGGCAATTTGTTGTGATATTTTGCCTCTTGTCTGATCTTCCCGTTACAGTTTTTTTTTTTGGAGGGGAAGGAGGGAGGGGGTAAAAGTGACAATCCAGGAGACAAAGAGAAGAGCAAAGAAGGACATTTGTCTTAAAAAATGCAGTTGCAGTTGACAAGCAATCTAAAGCATGCAAAATACTCCGGGAGGGATGAATCTATCAGATGAATTTCTGTAAAATTGACTGCACATATGGCAGCTTTACTTACAACAGGAAGAAGGTATGATATATTTTTGGAAGACAATTTGGCATCATTTGCAAACGGACATGACACAGATGTGAGTAGGATGAGTTCATAAGGTCGGCACCTCAGTAAATGAAGTTTATTAGCTCTGCCAAGGAGGTTATGTTTTCACCCGTTTGTCTGTCTGTTGGCAAAAAGTACTGAGCAGATTTGGATTAGGTAAGGTCAGGAATGACGTAAGGAACAATTGGTTAGTCTAAAGTCTAAAACCCACAATGCCACACAACCATGACAAAACCAAATTGTACCTATGAGGACAAAACTGGGATTAATCCAGGACTAAATCAGATGTAAACTAGAACTAAACCAGACCAGGTCTAATGCAGGGCTACACACAGCTTAACACAAACTGTCTTGGTGAGGTGTAGGCTGAAGTTGGCACAGTAAAAGTTAATACCATACCTCAGCTGTATATGAGCTCTAAATGAGAAAACCACACTGTTCATATGTCCACTCAGTGTAAGGCTATACAGGGACTGACATTTCATACTGACATAAAAACATCAGTCCTATCTGCCTTTAAGGGGCACAGGAGTCATGAACTCAGCACTCTCACTGTGGTGGGATCAACCGGTTCATTCTGTTCTTGGGCAAGACACGTCATCCACTTGGTATAGGTGGCATGTCTCTTTTACCTGCTCCAGGACAGCAGTGGCTACAGTGGTAGTTTACAATAATACATCAGGGAAAGTGGAGTGAGTGAATAATGAACCTAGTTGTGTACATTCTTAAATCATTCATTGCATGTAAAGTGTTTCTGAACTGACAGCTTCTAGTCGTTTAGTAGACCATTTAGTTGGTCACGTCTTGGTTGCCCGGATTCATGAACTTGCACACATCAATACAGCTGCACTCATCTCACTGAATAATCTGTCAGTAGGATGACACCTTTAAGTTTGCTGGTCTTTGTAAACAGTCTGGATACACCAGTATGGATCAACATGTTTTTAATGGGATGTTCTAAGTTCCAGTCAGCTCATCATGCTGCCTCTGTCCTCCTCTCTAAATGCCACATCAGCAGAGCACACACTCTCTCTCACTCTTTAGAAAGGAGTTGTTAGCAAAGAGCTACATATCAGTCAGTTGTTGTGCTGTGCAGGACTTGGGTCAAATCAACAGATTCTTTGGTTGACTACAGCCCAAATTTTAACCATTGCAGAATATGGTTGGTATGGTTTTACGTTTGCCTTTATTTAGTTTCTTTACTTTGGATGTCTGTTAAATGTGTGGTTTTATTGACCATTATTCTTTGCTGACTACTTGTGCACCTTCTTCTCGTGATGTTGGTGATTAAGGAACTCTGTATTGTAAACCTAGTGGAATCTTCACAAGTCCATAATGTAGTGTAGACTACTCCAGGACTCTAGGACTACTGTTCTGACCGGTGGGTGTAATGTCCAGCTGGAAGTGGAGTGTACGTCAGTCCCTGACCAGCCATCCCTCCAATTCGTTGTCACTAAACTTGTATTTAACCACCATGCTGTACTGAAATGCCTTTTGGGAAGTGGTCAATGTTAGAGTGGTTATCTGAACATTGGGGGGCTATGAGGACATAAGGTTAAGGTATATGTATTTGTCTCCCATTGGACAGCAAACACATGAAGTAACAAAAAGAACATACAAGACTTCAAATAACTCCATATGACTATTGGTTACTTCATGGTTATAAAAACTAATATCATAACAATAATAGTGGTGGTAAATTGCTACCGTAGCCACAGCGGCACACCGACAGTATAACCACCAAACATGAATCACACCACCACATTCATACATACCATATACAATGTGGGTTAAGTGTCTTGCCCAAGAACACAACAACATCATTTACTGTTTTGAGTTAAATTCAATCCGCCACCCCTCCGGTTATAGAGCAATCGCTTAGAAATGGCCATACTTCAGTGTGTGTCTTAAATGTTAACCCTGCGATTGGCTTGTGTTTTTCCATGGTGCATCCAAGAGCTTCTGCAAGGCTCCAGCATTATGTGATCCATAGAAATTGACTAGACCAATAATTAATAACCCCAATGTCTTAACTGTCTGGCCATTCGCTTCTCCACCAGGTAATGGACTGTGTAAAAAATCTATAGGTTCTGAGAGGTAACCTTTGTATACTGCCGAAGTCAATACAATAGTGGTCTATATAGCACATTGTATTTAGTATTTAGTATCGCACTAAATGATTTTTCAAATCAAACAATGGACGAGAAATCACACTAGCAACCAGGACTAACCAGGTCTAAGTTTAAACCACTAGGAACCAACCTTATTTAGCTGGGAAATATTTGTATGGGTAACCAATTTCTTTGAGGCAAATGGAAACGTGTGTACTGTGTTTTAGTGAGTTTTGCTTGTAACTTCTGACTGGACAATGGCACTTAAATTAGATAATACATTAAATAGTATTAGAAATAAAATAATGCAACCCCTTTGACCAAGTTCCAAAGCAAACATCTTGTTTCTGCTCCTAATGTTTCCCTTGTTTCCCCCTCCTGCTGCAAGTCATTCAAACATTTCTTCCGTTTCACTCAAAAACAGAATAAGTTTGCTGGTGTGAAGAGTCTCAAAGATGTTAGCGGTCCCGGCGCTCTGCAAGCTCAGCGAGACCTGATCAACATTTGTAAGCCTAGCGCCCAATGACAGTGTAACACAATGCACCATATCCACCCATAACCCAGCACACAGCAAAAAAGGGATATCTTGAATAGTTAGTGTTGAAGTGGCCGAGACGTTTTTTTTTTTTTTACTGGCTCGGTCTCGGACACTTCTACTTGGTCTTGATCTTGATCTTGGTCTTGGTCTTGATCTTGATCTTGGTCTTGGTCTTGGTCTTGGTCTTGGTCATCAATTTCCTTTGTCACAGTCTCGGACATAACAGCTTTATCCACACACTTTATTTAAACACATTTTTAGAAATATGGGTGGAGTCTGCGTGTCATTCACGTGTTACTGTGGGTTCTCTTCAGGTACTCCGGCTTCCTCCCACTGCCCAAGGACATGCCCAAGGAAAAAATTGGTCCCTAGTGAATAAATGTGAGAGCGAGGGGTTGCCTGTTTGTGTATGTCTCGGTGTCAACCCTGCGACTAACTGGCGATTGTCCACGGTGTACCCCGCCTAAGGCCCATCAATTCTGGGATAGGCTCCAGACACCCCCAACTGGAGAAGCGGTAGAAGATGAATGAATGTTTAAAGCATAGTTTTGAAATTCCGTAATTTTATTTTCTGCCATTATGTTCACTTAAGCTTTATTCTGTTTTTTTTTTTACTTGAACTGGGCTCAATGTGCCTTGGTCTTGGACTTCTGTGGTCTGATCTTGGTCCAGGATAGTCATTTTAACTCGTCTCGATATTTCTTTTTATGACCGGGCAGTTTTTTGTTTTGTTTTTTACACACGGCCTGGGTCAAATGATGAAGAAGGCTGCACCGTGTGCCTCCTCGCCCGTGATGAGAAAGCATACCTTGGACTTCCACTTAATGCTGCACTCTGCTATATAAGACCCCGTGAGGAAACCATCAAATATTCATACAACATTATCCCTGATCCTATAGCTCGGCCTCGGACTGTGAAAACACTGCTGACTTTCTGTTGGAGTTGTTACGCATTCATAGCCTTTCACCCACTGCCATTGAGCTATGTAGGCAGAAGGGTTGTATTAAGGACTAATGTGATGTCTAAATGATAAAAGTAAAATGTAGCCATTGAAAGTAGGTGTTGAGAGTGTTGTAGTGGCTCGAGACCACTTTTTCACAGTCTTGGTCTCGTCTGGGTCTCGGACACAGTTTTACTCAATCTTGGTCTTGGTCACAAGTAAATTTACTCTTGTCATAGTCTCGGACATAGTGATCTCAGAGGCTTTTCCTACACATTATTATTGTGATTAAACAGATTATTAACACTTTATGACTTTATGTTATTGTTTGATGCAAAGTTTTATTATTTATTATTAAATATTGGTTCAAATGAAATCTTTTTAATTTAACTTTAATCTGTGTTTTTTGAGTTGTCTGGTCTTGAACTTGTCTCAGTGTGCCTTGGTCTTGACTCGGTCTCAGACCCTAAAAGTCTTGGTCTTGTCTTGGTCTTGGTTCCCTCTGGTCTCGAACAGAGCTTAGTCTCAAACTACTGTGAGAGGGAGAGTCTGGTTTTGACTACAACACTATGTACTGATGTAATCAGAAAATGTTCATTCTTGTACATATTATGGTATCTCAAAACAATAAACTAAAATACAAACTGTAACATACAGCGGTAGGGAAGTAGAGTTAGTTCAAAATAATAATGTCCAGTTACTCAAGTAAATGTAACTAATTACTACCATGAGCGGTGCACTGAGATTATGGATGACCCTGCCCCAGTAATTCCATTTATTATCAGGCCAGATTTATTCATATTTATAAAGACAGATTTGAGAAAAATTGGAATATAAAAAGTGAATTAAGATTTAAATTGACAAAATCAGGGAGGAACTAAAACACCAAGAAGAACTCTGACCAGGTCTCAACCAGGATGGAACCAACACTAAAAAATAAATCTTATTCTTAACTAGCTGCTCCCTACCTCTGAATACAGCCCTTCCAAAAACAGTTTACAAGTCTTAATACGATCCCTCTCTGACAGACTTGTGATGAAGAGGAGGATGGCAGGAAAAACAAAGCCGGTGTGTATAAATTGTATCACTGCGACAGCAAGAGTCTGCCTCGCTCCTGTGGCACAAACAGCGACCGCGCCACCGTTGTTTCCTCCTGATTGATGGCCCTGGCCCGAGGCTCTACAGAGTGCACTGCGTTTTGTCGAAGTATTTACTGGAACGTTGGGAGGATAAAAATCACATGCCTGGCTTAGAAGGTCCAATACAGAACTGAGGAGAGGAGGGGAGGGGAAGGCAAACAGAAGACCACACTGACACACAGAATAAACAATATGGCAATTTGTTAATACACGGGATCAACTGCTAGACACTTGCTGTATAGGATATGTACACAGCAAGTGCATTTCTGTATAGTTGGTAATAAAATGATAAGGTCTATAGGGCTTGTTAGGAAATGATTCACACTTATCAAGCATTAGTCAAGTATCATTTAAGCATTAAAAAACAGGTAATGCATCATTCACAAAGCTTTAAAGGTGCAGTTTGTGAGTTTTCGAAACTAAAACATCTGATCCTGTTCTATGATGTAAAGTAATCTGTCTTAATTATTATTTTACTGTAGTCTCCCCTGGCCTCTACAGACTATAGACCACCTACTTTACATCATAGCACAGGTGTCAGATAGTCACATTTAAGGATTTTTGAAAAATCTTTTAATTTTTTAAGAAACTTACAGACAACACCTTTAATTCAACATTAACACCATTGACTTATAAATACTACCATTATCTATAAACTGTGTATTCATGAAATTGTTTATTACATTTATGTTTAAGTTTTAATACTGCTAAATGGAGGTGAGCTATTCTTAAAGTGTCACCAATAATTCCATACAGCCAGGTGATTACGGATGTCATTATACATTAATTTTGCCATACACGGCTTTTAGGCGTATCCGTTTGACTGTTCGATTATTGGGTTCAACTTATTCCTGTCAACCATGATTTTTATAACCTTAAATTTTATATGCTGCAGTGTTGAATGTGTGAACAAAAAAAAATAAATTTAAATGCCCGAAATTAAATAAGTTCCACCTACTACTATAGATGTACTAATAATGTCATTTCTATGTTGTATTTCATTTTGTAGTGTATAACATGTATAATGCAAATGGTTAATGCAGATGTGAATTATCAATAACAAATAGTGTATTTTTATTACAACGTGTACTGTCATATTTTATTGAATATTTATTATGTACACAGAGATATCAGATTATTGGATTCACTTATATTTATCCAGTTTTCATTTCACAGGGTGTACCTATCTGGGTTGTTTGGGTTGATGGAATACCTGGAGAAAACCCACCCAGACACAGGGAGAAACATGCAAACTCCACACAGCATGCATTTTTGTTTTATTCTGTGACAGTATCACGCAGCCTGGATGAGACGGGTCAGATTTGCTTCACCAAAATGAACAATCAAACTTCTATGTAAATATGTGTACTGTATGTGACAGATCATAAACTCATAAACTTAAGAAATCTATAAGTTCTGTAAGTTTTAATTTTGTTCATAACTGAGATGGAGTACAGTAAATACCATGATTTAGACAGGAAAAAAGGTAAAGATACAATATTATACCTAAACCTCAAACTTGTAGTTCAGGGCAAAATGCTCTGTCAATTTCATCATAATGCTCTTTTAACCCTAAATGATAATAATGATATCCACTACACTAGGGCTGGGAAACTCAGTATTTAAACTGTGTTACATTGACTTGATCTTTTTTTAATGAAATACACTGAATTTAATAATTAGAACGGTGAATACTTCAACTGTATCTCAAAATAAGAAACAAAATGTAAATACTGACAGATTTTATTTTTGTGAAATATACAAAAATCACTGAAAAAAATCTCAATATATTGATATTTTGTGCCACCCTTATTCTACACTAACAGTATTTGTATATTTTAGCTAACTTTACATTTTTTTAAAGATTTTTAAAGTCTTTGTCCCTCATGGTTGTGGGTAACATAAAGGCTTGAGATTGACGGCAGTGAATGAATTCATGAACTCATTACATTGATGCTATACAGTATCCATAGTTTGTACTTAAACATGGTCCATACAATAAAAAAGTACAGATTCATATCATTACTGCTGCTAAATATTCATCTAACTTGCTTGTCCAAGTCACCCTAATGGCAACCTACTCAAAAGTCCTAGTTCTCAGAGGTGGATGTGTGGTGGACTGAAACGCCCTGGGCCCTGTCTGTCAGTGGCTGAAGCCCCTTTGTAAGGTCTAGTGTGTGTGTGTGTGTGTGTGTGTGTGTGTGTGTTAGATTGTGTTACCGTGGCGTGTTGCGTTCAGGGCCCTCCACAGTAGTTGTTCGTCATAGTGATAGACAGACAGACAGACAGTGGAACTCAGAGGTCGCACCCTTCAAATCCTCCAGTCTTCCTCTCATTGCTCTCTTCTGTGGCATGTTCAAGTTGCCCACTCACTGACACCATGGCTGTGCAGTACAAAGTAGTGCTGTGTAATAGTGTGTTGTGTAGTAGTGTGTTGTGTAGTAGTGTGTTGTGTAGTATTGTGTTGTGTAGTGGTGTGTTGTGTAGAAGTGTGTTGTGTAGTAGTGTGTTGTGTAGTAGTGTGTTGTGTAGTATTGTGTTGTGTAGTAGTGTGTTGTGTAGTAGTGTGTCGTGTAGTAGTGTGTCGTGTAGTGTAGTGTGTCGTGTAGTAGTGTGTCGTGTAGTGTAGTATGTATACTTGTTTGGCCTTCACTGCCATCACTGTGCCCATGTTTGTCATGGGTAGTAGGGCTGCACGATTTCGAGAAAAATATCGAATTGTTTGACTAATATTGCCATCGTGATTAGATGTGTGATAAAACTAAAATTCAATTCACAGCACATTTTAAACCTGTTTTTTTTATTACCTGGTAACCTTCCACAAGATGCAGATGCCTTTCAGAACATGTTTGGGTATTTTATTTTGAGCATATTATATTGCCTAAATAATTGCAGTCTTTGTGAGTTGTTAATTGCAAAAATTAAAAGTACAGTTTTGATTTGATTGTGATGAATTGTGCCGCCCGCATACAGAGTAGTGTTGTGTTTGGCCTTCTCTGATCATGCTTTATCATAACTGCCTAAATAGCCCTGTTTGTTAAGATTTGACTGAAACTGTAAGAATTTTTTTTTTTTACAAGATTTCCACGTAGAGCCATGTAGGGCTGCACATAATGAGAAAATGCCCGTCAAGTCGATGTTGAATATGGCAATTTCGATGTTTTATGGAAAGTTCATCAAAACCAAACCCTAACAAAACGAGGACTAAAAGAAGGCATAACTCATCATAACTAAAGTATGACTATATTTATTTATATATTATTATATATATTTTAAAATGTCATTGAAGACCATGGCATTATTGTGGTATATTTCAACTTTTGTGAGATTGCAGCCATAGTAAAAAATCAGAACATTTAAATCATTTCTGTGTGTGGTTGTGAGTGACTGGAACCTATTCCAGCAACTATGGGCCTTAGATGTTCTAATAATGAGTGAATTATATCACAGTTTATCATCATTGTTAGAAAGCCCCTCTTCTGATCTAGTTCACCCCATTGCCGAGTGAGGTTTTCTGAGATTGCCACTATTGCATTTTATACTATTAGGAAGAATGCTGTGACCTATTTGTGTTGTGGTTGGAAAAAGTGCATTTAAAAAGGCCATGATGTTGAATAGGAACCCGTAGTGAACTCGTCGAGCAGCCCCTTGGTTTGCCGGTGTCAGCAGGTAGACTGTGGGAGGGAGACAAACCTCAAAATGGAGCTTGTCTGTTGATAATCTGCCCACTCTGCAGATTACAGCTCAGATTAACCTCAATGAAGAACAGAGGTGTCAAAGATAACACCCCTATTTGTGCGCCACTCATTGTGTGTACGAGTGCGATGAAGGTGTGATGGAGGCCTGGTGAGGGGATTTTTGATGTGTATGCAAGGGTGGATATTACTCAGGGTACCCCACAATTTGATTCAATACGCGATACATGGCTCACGATAATGCGATACTCGATATATTGCACATAACCTGCGATATATCACAGTATTTAAACTGTATTACCATGAATGGATATTTTTGAATTAAATACAGTTAATTTAATAATTAGAAAGGTGAATACTTCAAATGTATCTCACAAATAAGTCGACTTTGTCAAAATAAGAAACAAAATCAAAGTACTGCCGGATTTTTTTTTGTGAAATATACAAAATATTATTAATTCCTATTTCTTGATACAGGAGTCTGCAGTACTGACACAGTATCTCCCCTCCAAAAATATTTTGTCCCACCCCTACACTACACTAACAGTATTTGTATATTTTGGCTAATATTACATTTTTCAAAGATTTTTCCAGAAAAATAAAAAGTGACTAGAAAGTAGAACTGTAACTTTTGCTAGTGTCTGTTTTCCCTCATGTAGGAGTTCATTTAAAGGTTTGAGAATATTTCCAGGATTAGGTGTAGTCAGTCTTTTTTACTAGAAGTAGAAACGAATTATTAATGAATCCTTATTCATTCCCTTTTTCTACTTAACACTTTAGTTGAATGTTTTCTACATTTCTTGCCATTTCAAAAGATTTTTTCTGCCCATGTGTTATATGTTATATATGTTGTTGTGAAGTAAACATTGAAACATAATTTAGTTGTTTTCTCTTAAGGCCACCCCATAAAACCAAAAAGGAAAATCTAGCTATCTTCGCCTTGAGCTATGTGTTTGATGGGATGATTTGCTTGTATTTCTCTGTCCTGACACACACTCTCTCTCACACACACTCTCTCCTCTGCAGCTGGAGGCTCTGGTGGATTATTGAGTGTTTAGTGTGAGGAAAGAATGAACAGTGCATTTCACTTCTCCTGTTCAAACACACATTGATGTAAGTGGGCTCAGAGTGTGATTAAGAGAAAGCCCTTCAATGATACTATACTGTTTATGTGTTTGAGCAAATGTAACGGTTAGGGATTCAATGTTTTGGAGATTTTCCGGTTAATATTCCTGAGCTGTATCTGCTGTGGCTATTAGGACTTTTTTCTCAATACTAATTTTGTTGCTATTGTGTTTCCCTTGATCCTGTTTTCCACACTTTTGTTATTGAAGCAGCCAATGTTAATGTGTGTAGCCTATTTAAACTGTGGTACAGGGACCTACCATGGTACTCCAGATGTATTTGATAATACAGTTTTTAAGTTTTGTATTTGGCATATTTTTTGAATTACATTTTTAGAACAAAATGTTAACAAATGTGGCTTTAATGTGTCTTCAAAAGGAAGTTGTCGTCTAGATGTTTCTGTAGACTCAACTGTATTTAATTGCTATATCAGTTACCTATAAAGTCTGCATCTGGTTTGAATGAGAACTCTATGGTTGAAAAAACACACACATCCAGGATAGATGAGCTTGTGTGCTAAATTTTGTGCTAAGAACTGTATGTATACAGTACATGTATACATGTACTGTATACATACAGTTCTCTGAGGTACTTTAGAGCCTTGGCTACTGGACATTTTCTAGTGTTCGTACTATGGAGACATTTTGGTGACTCACAGGTTAAAGGGGTGCTTCAATAAAGCTTTTTTCTATTCCAACAAATATACCAATTATGAAAGCTTATGTGTGGGTTTTCCGATGGTCGCCTCTGCTGTAGATGCTGTAGATGCATTCGTTACCGGAGTTTCTCTGTTTTCTCATTCAGGAGTCTAAAAAGCACCCCTCTGTCCTGTCCTGTCCAGCTTTACTGTGTTTCTTAATGAGCTAATAACGGCCATGACCCGCCTGCATCAGGGAAAGGAGCTGCATGAGAATGAGGAAAGGGGTCAGCTGGTCTGCAGAACAAATATGGGCAGGACAGGAAGGACATAGAAATAAGTGATTAAAATGCTCAATGTAGAATGATGGGCTGAGAAACGGGTTTAAATGGAGAGTGTGGTAATGTGTAAAAAGAGGGTCTATTAGGGGGAAATAACTCTATGCAGGTCAACGCACGGGCTGGAGGAGCAGACTGGAGCATGTGTTTTTTATAGAGGGTACGCAGTCATCTAGAACTGCTTTTTATACAACATATGGGTTTTTGCAACACAACTTTTTGCAGAAAAATAAAGTATTTATAGAGACCAGAGGTGAGCAATCATTTTACTCAAGCGTACCATTACTTAAAAATAAAATGACTCGAGTAACAGGAAAAAGTACTCATTCATATAATTACTCAAGTAAAAGTAAAAAAGTACTGGGTGAAAAAACTTTGAACATAATGTCAGATTATTGAATTTGTTGTTATTGGGCAAAAAAGATAAAGATAAACTAAAAAGTATATATAAAAATAATACTTTTGAAAAATAACATTCACATTTTTCACATAAAGCTGTTTCTAGATTACTCAAGTAAGAGTACTGTTACTTCAAAATATAATACTCAAGTAAAAGTAAAAAGTATACTAAGTAAAGTTATGCAATGACTACAATTTCTTCCAAAAGTAAATGTAACTGATTGCTATCCACCTTAATACCCAAATAATATTATTGTTTTAACTTCATTTTTACAATACAACAGTCCATGGACTGTTGTATTGTAAA
>JAVQKC010163680.1:0-13145 GCA_036025475.1 Philypnodon macrostomus
TTTGGTGGTTTTTTGCCTTGGTCCTGTTGATCTCTGGATTTTGGGCTGAAGGGGTCAAACTGTCACTAATGCTGCTCTCTCTTTCTTCCCTGTCTTTCCAATATTTATCTTTTTTCTTCCTTCCTCCATCCATCGCCATCATCGTTTTGCTAATCTCCGGCTCTTCCTGCCCCATGTCTGTTCTGCACCATCATGCGCATTTTATTTTTCACTTTATTGAATCTGGTACCGGTTCTTCGGCATCGGTGTGGACTGGTTGACCTGCCTCCATACCTCTTAACATCCACTCTCCTATGTTGTCTTTGTTGTGATCTGATGCAGAATGGAATGTTCTATACAAGTTATGTAAGTACTCATCTCATCTGTGCAGTTGCCAAACGTAAAAAATCTTTTGCGTGAAGTTTTGATTTATGTTGCCTTGGGAAGAGTAACCAGAGGAGGCGCTACCATTAGGCAAAAGTAGGCAGCTGCTTAGGGCCCCAAGCTTCCAGGGGCCCCAAGCTTCCAGGGGCCCCATAAATGAAGCCTTGGTAATTGTTGAACCTAATCTTGTGTGGTTAAACATGCGGATTGCTGTGGACCTAGAAATACTTAAAATGTGCCCATGTTCGACTTGAGCCCCCAAATCACTAAATCTGCCCCTGAAGGTAACCCATGACATAACTTTACATTTAGTATATTAGTATCAATGGTAAAGACTTTTCCACTAGCGCGACTCGACTCGACTCGACTTTCCGTTACTTTTAAGTACCACTTTATTGTGGGTTTTTGTTTCAGAGCTAGGGAAGGAAATGTTTAACCAATCACACGCTTCCACAGGACAGGAGCGCTCTGATTGGTCGATGCGTCCGCGATCTATTCACAACTATAGTCTATCAGGAACAATGTGAGGAGCTGAGGTCTTACTTCACAGATATTTTTGTTTTAACGCCAGACGCTGCTCGTTACGATCACACTTCTGTCTGTGAACGAGGCAGTGTGTGCTTCATGTGAGAGACACAGGCTCAGGACTTAGGAATTTTCATTTTTTACCGTTTGTCCTCATTTGACCTCATGTAGACTTATTGGTTACTTCTGTATACTTTGAAGATACCAGCTTAATAGCAGGCACTGAATGTAGTCTATTTAGCTTTTAATATTCTTGGCCTCTCAAGGTTAGGTTACGTTTTTCACCATCTCAATAGTATCCAATTTTCTCAGTTATTTTTGATCATTCTTGCTTTTAAAAGATCCTATAGGGTGTTGAATACAGCTTTGTGATGGACAGTCTTCAGCCTTCAACACATAACTTCAGCCCACACGCGTGAGCAGGCGGCTCCTTGAACGCCAGACCAGACAGACAACAAGACTATTACCCCTCACTTAACTGTATGGGTTCGTTAAGGGTTAACCACTCATCACAGAGGGACAGTTTGAAGCGGAGTGTCAGGACACGAGGAGAACCTGCGTAAAACGGGGAGAAATGACACTAACAAGGACAGATGCGTGTTAGAAAAATGCAGCTGTGCCCAAAGACAGATGGCACAGACGAGATGGAGCTGATAAATGATCTGTCAGCGGCTCAGGTTTCACATTAAAACATGAGCGAGCCTTGTTAAAAAGCACTTTCCTGATGTTTCAAAATAAAATAAACCACGTGCACAGTAGTTGCCATTTTCTATATGTTATGGAACTTTCACAGCGAACACGGATGAAGAACATTCTGGTAAAGGCTCAGGTCAATGTAGCATTAGCACTAGTTTAGTGAAAACGTACACAGTCCTATACCAAGCTTCTATTACAAGTAAAACTGACCAAACACAAAATGGCCGACTCTTTCCGTTGAGTAATTGTTCATCAACACGTCTCTTTTTAAGCTCTAAACCCCCAGTAATTTACTTTGGGCCCGTTTCGACGACAACACGTTTCCATGAGAACGGAGTGGCTGCCATCTCCACGGCAACGGTGTTTTCGTTTCCCCAAAACGCAACGATTCGAAAAAAAACGCTGGGGAGGTAGTATGGTCTCACACCGGGGTGCCGTATCCAGCTCTCTCTTAGGCGTCTGGGTCTCGGGTGAACGCAGACTTTAACATTATAAATGCTGTCTCATTGGATTGGATCAGCACTGCTCCGGACCATAATATAACTTCTTCTAGTTTGTGTTGGGGTGTCTAGTGCTAAAGCTGCCCACAGTGCCCTTTGCTGGACAAACAGGGGTATTACATATTTTCATGCGTTCAGGTGTGAATGTTCACAGCTCGTTGTATCCGTAGAAATGTGAATCCAGTATGGCCGTTTCCAGTTGTCATCAGAACAGAATGAAAACTCATTTCATCGACCACCTCTCAGTCTTTAGCTGCTCCGTCCTCTGAGAGAATCCTCCAGATCGATGTTTGTGATCAGTTTCACAGGGTCCTCCTCCGAGACCAGCTCTGAGCAGAGACCGTTCAATCATTGACTCCATCCACATTAACCTGGATTCTTCAAACTGCCCAGCCTTGTCAAAAATGGCATAGTTTGTTAGATCTGGATCATAGTTTTCATTTATACCCTTAGAATCCTATTTAATCAAGCCTAGAATCTCTCTAGAAACCCCTAGTTTTCATTATAATGTGAAATGACCTAAATCAAGAACACAAAATGTCAATGTAGAATATAATTTTTGTCCTCATGAATTGTACAGCTTTTGGGTACGGCCAGACAGTTATACGGTTGCTATAGTCTGAACACACATCACATTCAAAGCTTTGCTAGTACAAATATGACTATAGCCGCCCATTCTATCACAGTACACCTCACTGCTGACCTTTCCGGTTTCATTTTTACTGCTGTACGGCTCGATATTGTAATATTTCTTAATTAGCACATATGCTGGCTCTACAATGGACCGCTGTAAATGTCACCCCATAGACTGAGCTAACTATCACCATGGCCGTTTTTACCCATGCTCAAAAAACGGCTCTAATATGGTCCAGACAAGTATCCCATAGAGAAGCGCGGGTTGTTTATTGGACTCTTCAAACTGTGAAATTACTTTAGTCGACAGCTCGACCGTGTGACGTCCAGGGATTGTATATGTGGCAGGCTGTTGTGTAGGAGGCGTCATAGTAACTCCTTGAATGTACCTCCAGGACATTTTTACCGATACATTGATTCAGACAGGTCTATTCTCATGGTCATCAGTTTTAACGCTGCTGGTTATTTGCAAATACTCTACAGTTTGGAGAGTTAAGGTTATGAGAGAAATATTTCTGTGAATCATCTTGCGACGATCTTTTTTATGAAATGTTTATTATATTGTTACTTATCTCTTACCATGTACTATTACTGCATGTTATTAGTACTTCATGATATCTTAGCGAGTCTAACGGTTCTTCCGATCTAAAGCATTTCATTGCATTTTTTGACCCTGTGTTGAACCTGCATATGACAAATAAACCTGAAACCTGACACCCCCACTTTAACAACCCGCGGTCTAGACAGAACATTCATTTGGACATAACCCAAGATCCCTCCAGGACATTTTTACCGATACATACGAGATTGTAAATGACCAATTTGCTAAGATTTGAGATTTAAAATTTTTCCAGATTTTACCATTGTAAACGGTAAAAACACAAGGATGTAAGCTCAGATAAACAGATCATTTACCTCCGACACGTTGAGTTAATTCTTCCCCATTTTGCTGATCTTATACTGGTCAGCGTGTTCGAGAGATTGTGGTCTGTGGTGAGTCGAACGTGTAGTGAGCTGGTCTAAACGTCGTCCTCTCGAGGCTCTGTCCTTTTTAAAAGCATTTCTAATGATGGCTCCCAGTGGGACATGGTTAAGTACCTCTGGCTCACGCTGAGATATTCACTCACTCGATAACGCTAACACTATTCCTTCTGCTTCAGAACAACGCAAGGAGGATTACTTGTGTCTGTAACAGGGTGGTAATGGAGACGGCTGAAGAGACTGGTGGTGTGTCTCGTCTAACACAATGACCACATCAAGTCCACTATATACAAGTAGACCATATTAAACCAGAGGGTCGTCTGCTGGAATCCTCGCCCGAGCCTATACTGTCTGACTGATTCTTAACCCACATTGCAATGTGGTTGGTGTTTGGTGGGGGTCGGAGGGGCCGTAGGCGAACCCTGTTAGCGTGCCCCAGCTGTGGCTACACCAGTAGCTTACCACCACCTGTTGTGACTGAGGAGTGACTGAATAATGCTCAGTAAAGCATCTTGAGGAAAGATCTATATAAAACCGATGCATTATTATAGTATATTCACAAGCATAAAAGTAGAGCAATAAGCTAAACCTAAAGCTAGTTTAACATTGGATCAAGGTAAACCATGAACAAGCCTGATACTAACTTACCCAGGTTCAAGTTAAGGTTTAGTCAAGACTCAAACAAGTTTGATTCCATCAGATTTTATGAGGCTCCCAATAGAGAGCTTTAAAAATGTATAGATTTTGCACCATTAGATGCACTGTTGTTTTTGGACGTTTGGCACCACCTGGTGGTCAAGGAGCAGATTGCAATTTTGAAGCCTCATACCCTTCTTCTTCGAGCATATCATGGTAGCCCTGCACAGTCCGTTGATGTACTAATGAGTTCACACACAACATGATGTAGACGTGACTTGTTTGATGTTGAAGATGCTGTTGTCAGGTTCTAACCTCCGTGTGTTTGCTGCAGGCTCCTGCTCCCATGGCGTTCCCCATGACCACACCTCAAGTGCCTGTCTATGGAATGGTGAGTTTATGGACACGACATAAAAGACATTCAAAGTAGATCTACCACCTTCTGCCTCCATGTGTGTTTGTATGTGTGTGTGTATGTGTGTTGTGTGCGTGTTTGTGTGTTGTGTGCGTGTTGTGTGAGTGTTTGTGTGTGTGTTGTGTGAGTGTATGTGTTGTTGCTGTCCCTCCGGAGTATACTACATGTGGGTGCATCATCACACTCATGTTTCAAACTTTTTACATTTAAATTTTTCCAAATCTATAAATCAGAAATGAGTTTTCAAATATACGATTATGATGTCAGTTACTACCTTAAGGTTTAATGATGTCATGTGTAGGTCCCTCCCCAGATGGGTCCGATGGGAGGCGTCCCGGTGATGGCTCCTCAACCGATGATGTACAACCAGCCGGTCCTTAGACCCACCAACCCCTTCACACCCATCCCTGGAGCCCAGGTAACACTCGCCATTTCACCGAGAAGCTTGGTCTTCCAAAATGTATAAACCCTCGGCCTCTACAGAGTTTATGGGATACCACTTTGACCAATAGTAGTGGAGTTTTACTTTAGTCCCTCCCCTGTCCTCTGCAGACCACCTACATTACTTTACATCATAGAGACAGAGGACAATCTAAAAAAGACCAAGCAACATACAGCTATGTTTACTATAAGTATTGTATAAGATTATATTAATAGTCGGGGTGTAAATGCTCATAATCTGGCTTTACAATGCCCTAAAATGGACCAAAAAGCCTATGTTTTTGCCTCTAAACCAGTGTATTTTACCAAACAGCTGTTGAAATCTCAGACTAACGAATGTTGTCTTTTCAGATGCAGTTTATGTAATTCAGTGAAAACAAGGACCGTGCCAAAAGCGACCAAACAAATAAACACCAAACCACAGGAACACACGGAGACGGACAGGAATCATGTTGACGCTTAGAGGAACGGACGACAGCAAAACAGGACGTGTCAGAGGACTGAGGCATGATGGGATACGACTGGGAGGGAGGAGGGAGGGGCCGACGCGTTCGTGTGAAACAACTGCATCTTTATATGTTATACTTTTAGTGAGATTGCGTATCTAAGGAGCTGTACAGGGTCTCGTGGTAACGTCGAGGCAGAAATGTGAAAAATATGGACTTTTTAGGACGGCCAAATGACGTCAGAAATAATCTCCATTCATTTGAAACAGTTATTATCGCATTAGCTATTGACAACAAATCTGACCTACTGAGCTCTCATTCATGTGGAGTAGTCAGAACTCGATAAGACATAACCAAATGTCCCAGCAACTATGGGCTTGAGGTGGGGCACACCCAGGATAGTGTCCAGTTAGGGGCGTACAATATTGTCATAGTAAAATCACATTTCTGCTGATAAGGATATATATATATAAACGCGTGAGTGGGACTCCTGCCTCTGGTTTAGGTCAGGAGATAGCTGCTGCAGAATTAGCTTTATTTCACAATGGTGCTATTTGCCCTCTCTGGCTCCCCGTCTGGACCTCGTGGCTTCTGGGCGCGCTCAGTAGAGGGCAGGTGTTTGTTTATTACCTGCAGTTGTTTCAGATGGCCGCCCTCTTCCTCCCCTTCCTCTGTCCAACATCGTCAAAAAGTCGGCCGAATTTTTGACCTCTTTGTGACGTTTGGGGCAGTTTCTTGTTAATGGCAATGTTTATTTCTTGATTTTTAAGCTCTTTGGATGTTTTCAGCCCTAACTCATGCAGACGACATGTATGTATGCCGTCTAAATCCATTTTGTTACCATACATTTACATTTTTGGGTCAAATTGGGGACAGAGTTACTGAAAGTTTTAGCTTCTGTCAAATGGAGGAGGCTTTTTTTTGTTTTATCCATGTTCAACGAAATCAACAAAGCTCGAAAATAAGAGCTTTTTCATCAGGGTTGATTATAGATGTTACCGATGGCCCACAAAGCGCTGATTGAATATTTTGTAAAAGCTGGCCCTTTTTAGACCTAGTGTTCAAATCTGATGGTGAAAATCAGCTAAATGCATTTTGGGATATTTTTGTTTGAGTAAACCTGGTAACTGGTAACTAGACCTGCCCAATATGAGAACAAACATGAGATTGGCTAACCACATTGTGAGTGTGATGCTAAGCAGAAGTGTTTTTTTGTTTACTGGTGAAAATTGCCAGAATGCCATGGTTTAGCTCAGTCGGTAGAGAGCGCGGCCCATATTTAGACCCGGCGTCATGAGTTCGAACCCGGCTCAGGGCAGTTTGTCCCTCCCCAGTCTTCTTCGGGGTGTCCTGTCAAATAAAGCCGAAAAATGGCCAAAAAATTTTTGAAAAATTTGACTTAAAATATATAATTTTGGTCACATTTTCCAACACATTTTTACTGAAGGCTCTAATCGGAAAACTGTGTAAATGTCAGATTAAAAAACAAGATTTTTATTTGTGCCATGTATTCTGCAGCCCTAGTGGCAACTGATGTAAATACCATAAGTTTGAATACAACTTTTTGAGCTGGCCACATTTGTTGAGTCAGATTTCAATGCCATGTCTAAAGCGTGTCAAAATGTCCCAACAGCCAAACAACATACATGCTCAAAACCACGTTGTTCAGATTCAGCCTACTGTTGTCTTTCCATTGAGGGCTATTTCTAAGGGTCAGACCGTGTCAAAACTCGAGCCACATTTGAGCCAAAAGAACTTGACGCAAACCCGCTTTTATTATTCTGAATGGTTTTTTTTGTAAAATGAAAATGAATAAATCCCGTTGTGTTGCTAAATGCACATGCAAATTTGCACTGAAGTGACGATCCTGCCGTGGAGTTGTTCTGGGGCGAACACGACAAAAGAATATTGTTTTTTATTTTTATTTTTTTTTCAGTTATTAATAGAAATCCTTTTGTCTAATGCCACTTTGGCCAAAACTAAAGTTGCCATATTCACGATGAACTTTTTGTAAAAATCATATCATTGTGACTAGAGTTGTCCAGATACCAGAAAATTGAATGTTCACTAAGTCATTTTTGCTTAACTCTTGGTCTAAAAAGTCAAACTGTCTGTTGTGGCTCAGCGTTTGTTGACGTCACAAATTTATGCAGAAAATCTGAAAAATGCAAATGTTTGTAGCAGTTACTTCAAAATCAAAAAATACCTAGTTACCGATCGGCTGTATGTATTCTGAAGACTGTAGCAGAACAAATGAACTGCAGTCAGTCGTTGGTGACTAAAATAAAACTAAATTAAGATTAACCAAGATCTGAACCAATTTATCAATGCACAAAAATGCACAAGAGGAAAAACAGGACTAAATCTGGATAACAAGATCTAAACCAGAATAACTAAGTCCAAACCAGGACTAAGTAAACCACAAAAGCAGGTCTAAACCAAGTGTAAATAGTGCCCACACCAGGACTAAGAAGCACTGTGAGTGATCTATAGACTCTTTCAAAGTCTGTCACAGAAAGTTCTAGATTTCAGAATGGAGGCGACTGGAGACAAGGCCATAATACACTTTCAATGGAGAAATTAGAATTAGTCTCAAAATATTGCAAATAAAGATGGTTTTGACAAAGTGCCTCCACTCTCTACATGTAGGTGATGTCAGAGCCTGGGTAGGGAACATTAGTGAATGTACCTCACGTTGTGTTTATTTAATGTACACATTAGTAACAGTTAGACTTTTGATTTGTAGGTTTTACTGGACAAGTCCTCACAGAAATGTTGGAGACCACAATAGTGTTTTCATTATATGTTCAGAATTATTCTATCTCTCACAAACACTACTGTTTATAAAGAGAACTCACTTTTTCTCCAGTCGCCTCCGTTCTGGGATTTTAAAGGGTCTATGGGATATACATTGAACAATTGTTGCTTTGGTGTGAACTAAACCAGCCACAGTCGATACAGTTATCTGGACATCCCTAGTTTTTCTGTGATCGTTCCTGTTTGTGACGCTCCTGTAGTTGCTTCACCACCTCTCGCTCCTCGTGTAGATATGTATAAAACAATCCTGTAGAATGAACCCATTTCTGTCTCTGTTGATAGCTATTCTCTTTCTCTGTCTTGTGTTAGTGCCGTCCATTTTGACCCTCCCCGCTTCCCGTAGACAACAACCTCCTACTGTTAGGCCCCTGTCAGTGTCTAGTGGCTGTAGCTCTATAATCGTGTCCCGTGAAACCTCTAGACATGTTCTATCTAGTTTTGTTTTCCATAAACTCACCTCTATATGATGTCAACAGCTATTTTTGATTCTCATTATCGACGGTAATTCCGGATATCCAGGTCTTTTTCTACAGCAAAGCATTCTATGTTTTTAGCCGTTTCTATAGCAACATCGAACACTGCAAAACAAAATGCATCTCTAGATGAGGTAAAATGCATTGATTTCAGAATTGGAGTTTTGGTTAAAGTCCCTTTTTGAGTAGTTTCCATTAATTCACTGACCTAGACTTGTCTCAGGTAATTCCCACTGGATTTCTCCTAATTTAAGTCAGAATTCCATTGAAAAATCAAGTAAATTAATCAAAACTCATCAAACCAACTCAAGATTACAATTCTGAATTCACGTCATTTTAACTCATCAAGATGTTAATTGTTATTTTATGCATTGAAAGGTAACAGGCGGCCATTTTGTAGCTTGTCCGCATCACTGAACAATCTTAACTTTATGCACTTTTCCTGGTTTCTCTCAAGTGGGATTGTGGAAGATCCTTGGACTAATGTTATTCCAGGTAGCTTTTTGAACGAGCCCTAATAACAGCTTTGTGAGACAGCTGTCAGACTGTCTTTAATCTGCCGAGAGAAATTGGCCCTTGACAAAAACTGAGGTCGTCACCTCAAGATTTGATCAAATAATCCAGCTTCATCCAGCTTCAGTGATGGATGGACAGCTGATTTGTTTAGCTGTAGACAGTATAACACAAACCAAAATGTAATGGGGCAGGTTGCAAATATTAGAAATGGAAGTCAATACATTTTAATATAATCTCACTCAGTGGTTCCCAAAGTGGGGCCCGGGGCCCCCTGGGTGTTCGTGAAGGTCCTGCTGGGGGATCCCCAAAGCCTTAAAAAGAAATTTAGCTTGAAATGAATTTACAGTTATATCATATTCAGCCAGATATCACTTATGACATGTATAGTCACTAGAGAGTGTTGTTTTCAATAGACTTTCTGATGACAGTATTCGAGGGGGGCCTGCTCTAACTACTTCACCAGGGACCAGGTAAAATGCATATATGTTTTTAACATGATGATTTTCTTATGATCACACATATGCAGTTAACAATAGTTTAACAGCCTTGAATTGCTTCTTCATCATCTGGATTATTCCATCTGGGGTGGGGTCTACGGGGACTTCCCCCTCACGATCCAAAAACCACTGATTTTGTGAAGAAGCCATTTTTATCGATGTCAGATTGTTGCTCTCTCTAAGTCTCTAAGGTGCATGGTCGAGTGTTCTTTGGTCTCATTTTGATGGATGGGTCATAATCAGTTTCATGTTTGTTGAGTGGACGTGGAAGAACAAACAGTATTCCAAACTTAATGAGGTGCATTTGATTTGATAAACTGATAGATGGGACCAGGGCATTTAGCAATTTATCTTGGAAGTTGATTGGATACAGATTTTGTGATTGACATGATTTAACCAATCATATTCATTAGCTCTTTGAAAACAAATGTAATGGAGGCCCCAAATTTTTATTGCAAAGGACATTTTTGAGTTTTGGGAGAAAAGCATTGGGTCTATAAAGAGCGCAACAGTGCCCCCTCTGGTTCTGGAAGTAAAAATCACATTCATTTTTTCCATAGAATTTTCGAAAAATCTATATTTTCAGAGTTTCAAAGATCCATGGAGGCTCGTCAGAGCTCACGATCATAACGCCAATATTTTCAATCTAAAAACGTATGTGAAAGTTGTAAACAGGAAAATCCCCGGAACCAGAGTGGGGGCGGGCTCTGTTGCCCTCTATTGGCTGGTCAATTATCCAATTAGTAAGATAATTGGTCGTCTAGAGTTGGGTCTTAATTGTTCGAAGAGGCTAAAATCTTTTACCGGTTTGCATCCGTTTTCATGTTGAGATCTTAAACCATTTTCATCATGGCATGTGTCAAATCCACTTTTACTGTGCGAGCCTCTCTTTGCAAAGAACATCATTTCTTCTTCTAGTCTCTAAACTCCGAGCCACTGTAGCATATCACACCCACAAACCATATTTTCCTAAAGACACCAGCTTCTGTTTCCTCCTCTGTAGTGGCGCCACCTGTGTGCCAACGTCAGAACTACATCTCTTTTGTGAGTTTCGTGCACGCTTGTTTTTTGTAACTTTTGGACTAAGAAACCCTTGGATTGCTGCCACACATCTTTTGTAAATAGAAACATAGCTCATGATGAATCATAACCGATATTATTTTTTCAGTTTTACAGTGATGCAGTATACTAACTAAACAGCAGGGGGCGGGTTTAACTATCAATGATGCCAAATGTTTTCTCCTCTTTGTACATTTTTCTATTTATTTAAGTCAATCTGAAGTGGTAAGGATTGTGTCGAGCATGGAGCCGTCTGTTAATGTTACACAAATTGAAAATGTTATTATCTGGGGTTTGATTTTTCTCTTTTTTGGAAGAAATAAAAGTCATTTCCATTCCTAAACATGTCTGTGGGAGTTTGTATATAATTCCATACTTACGCCAGGGTACGCCTAACGCAGCAACTACGGGCCTTAGGCGGGGTTCACCGAGGACGATGGTCGGTAAGTCGGGTTCGCTTACTGCTGTCACAATGAAGTCCGGTTCTAAAACTCCTTCCAAAACCCCCATTATTTCTTTATATTTAAAACTATGATGGCGCCAGAATGGTTCCCTGAGGTACTCCACGTCATTACATAAGGAAATATAAGACACAAAAATCTACACAATATGAGATCAAAAACTGTACATTAAAGGACTATACTAGGTGTAACTTAACTACCAGGTCTTAAAGGGGCACTATGCAACTTTTCACTGTGTTGGTCACATGTCTCCTTCACAGAGCGCCCCCTACAGTTTCAGAGAATACCACTGTCCACAGAAAAAACACACAGAATATAGACTTTATATACAGACTCTAGACAATCATAAAGCGACTGTTCAACACAAAAACACCAGGTCTGTTTATTTCTTGGAGCTCTCTGTAAAAGCCTGTTTAAAAGCAAATTATGGTTTTGACCAGACCTGTGGCAGGACCCGAGACTTCCAGGGACATTCATCCTATAGCAAGGGAGCTTCATTCACCCCACAACAACTCATTCAGGAAAAAGTTGCGTAGTTCCCCTTTAACAAAGTCAAAATGAACCAAGCACAGTCTAATGTCATAATAAAACTCTATCTAGAGACACCAAGAGTCATCGTCTTCCCCATGACTCCACTAAACGCCTGCTGCTTGAGGCAACACAAACCTGCCATTTGTCCTCAGAGGATTTGACCCTGTGAGGTGAAAGAAATCTGGGTGCTGTCAGTCTATTGGGCCTTTGGGTGACAGCCCCCCCCCCCATCTCCCCCACCCCAGATAAGTTTTGACAGCTGCAAATTGAAAGCCACTGGGAGAGACGGGGGAGGGACGAGCTGTGGCTATTTTTACCACTCATTCAGCCAGACCTTAAACCACACCACTGTCCAGAAGCTTTTGAGGCTTTCTGGAAGTTTCCATGAAGAGGAGAAAATTCGGGACGTCCAGGCCTGAGAAGTGATAAGTAGTGGGACAGAAGATTACTGAAGGACACTGGCCCGAGGGAGGACTCTTCGGTCGAGATGGAGGTGACCTGCTACAATAAAGGCTGTGGGCAGAAGTTTGATCTGAGCAACAACGACGACGGTAAGTTCTAACATTATTATTTTAACAAAGCAAAAAACACATCATCACATTATTAAGTCTCCACGTCCCATTCATTCACAAAAGGCAGCCGGGCAGTAAACAAAAATGAATGGAATAAAAAGCTTTTAGCACATTATCTTTAGCTAAAATGTGAAAGTGGTTCTCAGGGCGTCTACATGCTCTGTCCCAAAGTCACATTGTAGTGTTCTGTTTTGTGGCTTACAAAGCACGTATTATAGTATAATACGTGCAGACCTGGGCAAAGTGCGGCCCGGGGGCCACATTCGGCCCTTGGCCAGTCCATGTGTGGCCCCCATCAAGCTAAACGGTAAAACACTGGCGTAATATCTAATGTTGAGGCACAATTCATATTTGTGTGTCACATGTTACTGTTGGCAACAAACAAAAAATGCATTAGTCATGTCAATATGAGGGCAATAAACTCGACCCCGGCCCCACCGCAGACCCCGGCCCCACCGCAGACCCCGGTCCCACCGCAGACCCCGGCCCCACCGCAGACCCCGGTCCCACCGCAGACCCCGGTCCCACCGCAGACCCCGGCCCCACCGCAGACCCCGGTCCCACCGCAGACCCCGGCCCCACC
>JAVQKC010163711.1:0-19987 GCA_036025475.1 Philypnodon macrostomus
CACACACACACAAAAGCACAAGCACACACACACACACACACACAAAAGCACACGCACACACACACACACAAAAGCACACGCACACACACACAAAAGCACACGCACACACAAAAGCACACGCACACACACACCCACACACACACACACAAAAGCACAAGCACAAGCACACACACACACACACACACACAGTCAAACGATCATTCACTTTCACATTGATTCACTAGGGTAAAGTTAGAGTTACCTCACATTCAATGAAATATGTTACCTAACACTACATTAGGTTGATCATATGCGTTTTTGTGAACAAGAATAACATTGGAGATTTTTAGTTTCGAGACACAATCGGGAAACAATAAAAGAACCACAACCGCTGTCTTTGCTACCTCTCTCTCTCTACAGAATCCATTTTACTGTAGGCTACAGTATGCCTGGCAAACACTCGCATCTCTTGGGCCTTTATTGCTGTCAGGGATGGTTTTTG
The DNA here is from genome assembly GCA_036025475.1 of Philypnodon macrostomus. Lineage (NCBI taxonomy): Eukaryota > Metazoa > Chordata > Actinopteri > Gobiiformes > Eleotridae > Philypnodon > Philypnodon macrostomus. The sequence goes on from JAVQKC010163711.1 coordinate 482, forward strand.
AGGCCGGGGTCAAAGTGAGCTTGGCCGAATGTCTCTTAGTTCTTGTGTGTGGTTTGACTCTGGCCAACAAACATAAAGTGACATGTTAGTTTATTGCCTGCTGGCTCTCACAAGGATGATGGTTAATGGTATCAATGATAACCTTTATGAATGTTTCCTAGTAAGTCTATGTGGTGCTTAACAGATATACAGTACAGCGCTTTTGGGACGCGCTGTTGGGTAAATAGCTTTCAGAAATATGCAATTGATATGGTTTATTTTCATCAATTTACAAAAGGCAGAGAGAATGTTAAAAAAATCTAAATCCAGTCATGTGACCACACTTTGCCTTCAAAAGTCCACCTGTATACATTTTTTGATGGACAGGTTCATTCCACCATATCATCGGTGATTGTTGGCTGCTCACATCTTTCTGTCTCTTTATGCTTATCCCAGACAGGCTCAGTGATGTTGAGATCAGGTGAATAATATATATAATTTTGATATGCTACACTAAGGAATCATTTTGAAAGCACTGCTACTTTACCTCATTTTTTTACACTTGCGTATAGACTTTGTACCCCATAAACTCACAGCATCTTTTTCAATTTCACACCTCATTTCAGATAGCATACTGTTTAATTGCATTGCTGTATTTGATTAATCTGTAAATCAGCAATGCACTTTTATTTATCAAAACTATCCCTCGAAGAAGCTTGACATTTCGCTATCTATTACACAGGGCTTGGCTGACTTGAAGATGAGGTTGCACATTGCTGTCAGACCACTGTACACAAACGCTAATGGCCCTTTACACCAGTGTTATTTTTTACGACTGCATCCTTTGGTGCATAAATGGTAGTTTACTGCAGCAATCCCAGGCGTTCCCTTTTCTGCATCAAAAGAATGAATCAAGGCTTGATGTGTCACCCCCTAATTATTATAGAGGCCATCTGTGGTGCAAAAGAAGCCATCGGGGCATATATACGAACTGGCAACAGGTGCAGGCTGGAAATAAACTGTCAATCGCACTGCATTGTGGTAAAGTGGGATGATGGTGTTTGATATAGGCACATGGGTGTATAGATTAAAAAATGGGGTTTGAAATCTTAAAATAGTGCAAATACATAAACGCACATTCAAAAGTGTAAGAATTGCTTATCATACCAACCACTTGATTTGCAGTGATTTGTATAGTAATTAGATATATGTATTACACTGGATAACATTCTGGACTCCATTTCTCCAGGCTTGGTACTAGCACACAGAGTACAGTGGCTCGTGACCCCCTGTGGTTGGATTAGTTTATGTTGGATTACACATACATAGTTACTAAACCAAGCCCTGTAGGTGGTATTTAGTGAAACTAGGACACTTTGCTGCCACCATTTTTCTGATGTGCAATCATTTGGAGCCAAAAACATGACATCTGCAGCCATCCAACCTAAGTCAATGTAGGTCCTGCTTTGTAGCTAGAAACATCCAGTCAGTGGCATGTGCTGCAGCCAAGCAATCATGACAATTAAAATATAAAATGTAGAAAATGTATTTAATGAAATATCTAAAGTTATTAGCTATGGCCACAGGGGGATAACAGACATAATGCACCAACATATTAACTAGACTGAGCAACTCTAGTGAACTCGAAGTGAATAAATCTAAAACAGTCAATGTCTCTTTGCAAGCCATGTGACAAAATGGTTATTGTCTAGGCAAGGTATGTATTCTCCTTAAGGCCCATAGTTGCTGATGATATGCTTCTGTAACCAGTAATCAATGTAGCATACTCCCATGACCCATGAAACTGAAACTGTATACTGATATTTTGCTTTTTCCCTTAGACTCTTCTCTTGAACAACGTGGATTGAAGTCCTTTCTCCAGTGATAGTGAGGTATAACCTAAACAAACGGAATCTCAAAACCTTCTGCTGTTTTTCACCTGCACCTTTCCAAGATGGAGGACAACTACCAGAACCGGACTGCCTTCATTAAGGGTGCCAAAGACATTGCCAAAGAAGTCAAACGCCAAGCGTCTAAGAAGGTCGGCCGCTCTGTTGACCGCATGACTGACGAATACAGCAAACGCTCCTATAGCCGCTTCGAGGAGGATGATGACGATGATGTTTACGGCATGCAGGGGAGCCAAGATGGAGGCTATTATCGCGGCGACAGTCAGGCGAATGATGACGAAGGCGGCCATAGCGATTCAACAGAGGGCCACGATGAAGATGATGAGATCTACGAAGGGGAATACCAAGGCATTCCCAGGGCAGAATCTGGAAAAGGGAGTCTAGCAGGAGGTCCCGGATCGGTCAGGGCAGGGGCGCAGCAGTTTACGGATATCGGAGTTTCGGAAGCGGAAAGGAGGAAGGATCAGGAGGAGTTAGCCCAGCAGTATGAGACCATCCTACAGGAGTGCGGTCACGGGAAGTTCCAGTGGATGCTGTACTTTGTTCTGGGGTTGGCGCTGATGGCTGACGGTGTGGAGATCTTTGTGGTGGGGTTTGTGCTTCCCAGTGCGGAGAAGGACATGTGCCTGTCTGAGCCCAACAAGAGCATGCTAGGTATGTTTACTTATTTCCGGACATTCATCTTTATCTAAAAATGTGGGGGTGACCGGTATCGGAGCAACATCTTTATCGGTCAATATTCAAAAGGCTGACTGATCTGTATCTGTCGGTGTCTAGATAGAGTAGATGGCTGATGACCTGTTCTGCAGAAGTTTCCTTTAATTTATATAAAAACATAGGAAACATTGCCTGCCATACATGTTTTCCAAAATATCGGTATTGGTATTCTTTCAATATTATTATAATCTATTTTCATTTCAATAGCAATTTTCAAGGAACCCAGAATGCAGAATTATATTTGTGTTCATCAATCTTGCCATAGTCAAACACTGGTGGTAAGGTACAGTAGCTCCACCGTGCTTACAATTTTTTACTTTCCAACCACCACTAAACGCACCAATCACACTTACACATTCATACATGTCTTGCCCAGGGACACAATGGCAGGATAAATTGGTTGGTGGGAATCGCACCACAAACTATCTGATTTGTTCTAGCCACTGAATATCTACCCAAGTTCACAGGGACCACACCAGCTCTTTGTATGAAAATACATTTGCTGTGCCCGGGCTGATGATAAATACTGCTTTTGTGTTTCTGTTGACTGTGGCCATGTTTGTTTAATACATAATAGCAAGAGCAGGTGATACGCTGCTGGTCTCTCTCTGCACCTTTTGTCAACATTCAAAAGGATGACACAGAGTAACCTGGTGCATTAATGTCACACATGGTAATGGCCGGTAAGGTCTTCAAAATGGAAAATAAATAGGCAATCTATAGAGTGGACTATTTATTGTGGCTGTGGCTCAAGCGTTATAGCAGGTTGGTGGTTCAATCGTATTACTGTGGTGTCTACAGGCAAGACACTTAACCCACTTTGTATTTATTAGATTGTGGTGGTTGGAGAAACTGTAGGGATTGTATGCCTGCTGCATCTCTGTTGTAGGGGCTGTGGTGGCTACAGGGATAGCTTACCACCACCAGTGTGTGACAATGGTTTGAATGAATAATGTTGCCAGTTGTAAAGAAAAGAACTAAATGTATCTATCAAACTAAAGCATTATTATTATTATCATTGCAGGGTTTGTAATCTATCAACCAGACACTGCATGGAAACACACCCGAGTTTGAATATTTTTATGGTGTTCTAGTCCAGTTAAAACAATAAATACTCCTAGAACACTGATTGACTTTCCTTGTTTTTTCTCCCCAGGTCTGATAGTGTACTTTGGGATGATGGTGGGTGCGTTCTTGTGGGGAGCCCTCGCTGACAGGATCGGGCGCAGACAGGCTCTACTCATCTCTCTCTCCATCAACAGTATCTTCTCCTTCTTCTCCTCCTTCGTCCAGGGATACAGCACCTTCCTCTTCTGTCGACTGCTCTCAGGCGTTGGGTAAATGCCATTGTCTTTTTATTTCAATGTGATTTTGAACATGGTGTGGTTATTGGTGCCAGGTGGACCATTACAGAATACAATGATCTACTGGGATTTTTACCATGTATAGGGTTTACAGTCAATGGTTTGAAATAAAAAAAAGATAAAATATCCTGCACCATTTATGGGGAAATATGTTATAATGCAAGAGTTCAGAGACTGGCAACACTGGTACTGGCAAAATACCATATCTGAATGCTCAAGATGACGCATGATGCAAGTGGGTAAAGCAGCAGAGGACAGTGCCATATTATTAGGTACAAAGTCTACCTAATAAAGTGGCCATTTGGTGTATACAACCTCGACTGACAATGATTACCCACTAACATTGAAAATCCTCACTAAAGAAAAATGAATGTAGGATGCCTTCACTGCAGACAAGTTAATTACTGTTTTTACTTAAGATGTTATGTCACCTACAATATTTGTATAACTGAATCACTGCAGCATCCTCTTAGCTTCAGTGAAGTGGCTCATTGAGATACTCATCTATTAATCTATTAGTGCTTTGTATACTTTTATATCTTTTTCACTCATTAATCCTCCCAGCTGTATTTTAATGGAGGTCTTGTTTTGATTTCTCTTACAGGATCGGTGGCTCTATTCCCATCGTATTTTCCTATTACTCGGAGTTTCTGGCCCAGGAGAAGCGCGGAGAGCACCTCAGCTGGCTCTGCATGTTTTGGATGATTGGAGGAATATACGCCTCGGCTATGGCCTGGGCCATTATCCCACATTATGGTGAGCTAATAAGCCCTTCTCCTGAATTCACAATGTGGTTCTTGTCATCTTCTGCTGTCTCATCCCATTACTGAAAAGCATAGCCATTTGAATTTGGACTTCAATTTAGGAGCCATTTCCCCCTAGTGGATAGAATGGCTAGTTTTTCCTAAATTTGAAACATTGTATTTACGCGTGTTTTCTATCTGCTATGGAAACGTCCACGTTCATTTCAGCACATCATCAGTGAATTATGAATTCTTTGTGATGAAGCAGAAATTATGATCCAGTTTTTTTGCAGCATTATGAGTGAGTGTTCCATGTAAAGTCACCCCCAGACTGATAAATATGGGTCTTTATACAGAACACACGTGGGAGGATGGAAATTTGGGTGTGGTTACGGTAAGGTAATACACGTCAGAAGACTGGGGTGGGGTCTTACGCTGATTCACACTTTGACAAACAGATGGATACAGTGACATTGGATACAAACACTTGTGTATATAAAAAATAGTTGCAGTTGTATACAATCAAAATTCCTTCACATATATTTTTTTATTATCTATGTATACATATATGTTGTCCAATGAACATAAGGGTTGGTGGTTGATTTTTTGCTCCTCTTAATGTGTCCTTAGGCAAAGCACTTTGCGTACCTTGCCTCCAGTGTCTTTGTAAACTGGTGTGTGAATGGTTGAATTGTTACTTGATGTAAATTGCTTAGTTTTGTTCAGTATATTTCAACAACCATATCACTGGAAGCATATGGTTGAGCCTTTATTAGTTGTCTTAGATGTCACAGTGCAGTTTACCTCTGACCTTTAACTCTCCCCAGAGGCCCCTTACTCTGCCTCACACATTCACAATACATATAGATTTTTTGTGTTTGCTTTGCTAATGAGAAACATAATGAAATGGTGGAAAACTCAAAAACCTTTAGCACAATAGGGCCCCTGTTGAACTGATCCAGACAATGGCTATCTTTCTCTGTTTTTTTTGTCTATAGGATGGAGTTTCCAGATGGGCTCGGCGTATCAGTTCCACAGCTGGAGAGTGTTTGTGTTGGTGGCTGCGTTTCCGTCTGTTGCTGCCATCGCCGCTCTCAGTGCGATGCCTGAGAGCCCACGCTTCTACCTGGAGGTCAGCTGCAAATGGATGTTATCAGTACACAATGTGGCAGTGTGTGATTGTTTAACATATGAGTGTATTGCATTTGTGTCTAACAGAATGGGAAGCACGATGAAGGCTGGATGATACTGAAGCAGGTTCACGATACAAACATGAGAGCCAAGGGGCATCCGGAGAAGGTCTTCTCTGTGAGTATAGGCCAAGCACACATAAAAAAGAGCATTTTACATTCAAATACATTTACATTGTTTAACACATGAATGCAAATTGCAAATTAAATGCATACAAAAGAAAGTGTATACATAATCTATGCCTATTCTCAATGGTCTTTTCTATTTTTTGTGAATCTACAAAACTACTACGTGTTGCAACGCCTGCAATAACTTTCTAAGATCCAATGTTTTGAAGTAGGAAGCAGTGCTAGTTTTTACATATATCATGTTAGTGCATGTTTTCAGGACAAAGCAATCAATCATCGTTTGTCACAATCAACTTAGATGTTGAGCAAAATACATTATGTAACTAGAAAGCACTCAGAGAGTGAGGACCACGGCCAAGGTAGCTATTTTCTCTATATACATGCCAAAGTTGCAGTATTGCAACACCTACTTCCAAGTTTTCCCTACCTTTTCAGCTTCTTGCCAGATAACATTGTACATCTAATCCCTTTTTCCTTGTGTCATTCCTCAGCTTCCCTGAAAATGTCCAACTATCCAAATCCGTTCAGTAATTTCTGCTGACGGAAATGATTAATACATTGTTGAACTGTCTACTTACATAAACCTATCTGGGTGTTTTGACTGTTCATCTGTAAAAAGATCATCACCAAAGAAGTCGTGACGTCCTGAATGTTGTTTTTTTACACAATTTTATGACTGTGCTGTAGATGTCTCATAACAGTTTATTGAGTGCGCAAGAAGACCAATTACTTATTCTCTGGTTCTAAATTAAGACCGTGACGTCTGGTGGTAATAGTGGTGCTGTGTGTGTGTGTGTGTGTGTGTTTTGTGCCGTCTATCGTCAAGGTCACCACAATTAAAACGGTGAAGCAGATGGATGAGCTGGTGGACACTGGCACGGACACTCCCGTCTGGCAGCGCTACAGACTCAAAATCATGAGCCTATCTCAACAGGTTAGTGTGGCCCACCTGGGACTGTACTACACAGCAAATGACAATGGCGTGAGACTTATTGATTTACATAGTTCTCTGTATTAAAATAGTTACTTCTTAGTACTGGGATCTACAGAATATCCGGTGAGCATCTGTTTTATGGGTGAAATTGCCTCCATAACTATTTTATGATGCAAAATATTCAAATTGTTGAGTCATTATACCACTTTATTATACATGATGACATGAATGTTGAGTATTTCAGAAATGTATTATCTACTGGGATCTGTTTTGAGGGTGAAATTACCTCCAAACTATATTCTGATGTAAAATATTAAAATTGTGGACTCATTATGCCACTTTCCTGTACATTGTATGGTTGTTGGTGGTAGGTGGACAGTATGGTATTTCAAAACTTGATCTACAAGGATTTTCATATACTTGGAATTACAACAAATATACAGTGAGTGGCAGTTCTGCAGGCAAAAAAATGCCTTGTTGATGCCAGAGGTCAGAGCCTGGTTTGATATGACAAAAGGCCTACATTAGCTAAGGTGACCACTAGTTACACCAAGGTCAGCAGATGATACAACATAAAGCATATGGACTACACCAGCAGAAGACCACACCGAGTACCATTTAATAAGGGGCCAGATACAAGATCGGCCAAATAAAGTGGCGTGTGAGTTCAGAATGCACACTGAACTTTATAGCCTCTAACCCGCTGCTGAATCACCCCATAGTACAGTATCCAATTTACTTCTCATTTTGAAACTTTACCATGTATTCACGATATCATTACCACAGCCCACAGCTACATAGAAACTAATGAGCTACTTCATAAATGTACATATTATGCGTGGTGTAGTTCATGCAATAAAAGATGAATATCTGTGTAGGAGTGTTTTATTTAGCATCTCTCAGCAGAGCTTTTTTGTTTGTGATAGTAATTTGTATTCAGGCTATGCTCTCCCACTGCACACACCCACATCTCTATTCAATCTGTATCAACCTGCTAGTTATATAAAACAATATATTTTAACATTTGTATTTGGTGAGAAAGTAGTTTGGAAGAATTGTGGTTGAATACACAACACAACAGATTTATTAGGTAGACCATATACCTAATAACAAGGCAACCAATGTGGCTGTCTGCTGCTGTAGCCAACTGCTTCATGTTTTGTCTTTTCATGCATTCAGAGATGGTCTTCGGTAGACACTGGTGATGCAACTAAGTGAATGTTGTTTCTGTTATTTCACATCATTACAGAACAGCCGCTCACTGGTTATTGCATTTTTTAAATATTATTTTCTTATTTATTCTGATGCTTGAACATATGATCATGCCTAAAAATATTAGCTTGATAAATAGGTCAAGCTAATAAATGACTAGAATATTGTTTTTACTCTGTTACTGTTGCAGATCCGTAACAATGTTGTGGCCTGCTTCAACCCAGAATACAAACGCACAACCTTCATGCTAATGGCGGTCTGGTTTAGCATGTCTTTCAGGTATAGTCAATACTAAAAACCTTATGATAATGCATTCAGTTTTTATTAAAGCTTTTCTTCATTGCTTTCAACTTTATTTTTATGCAGCTACTACGGTCTGACAGTGTGGTTCCCTGACATGATCAAGTACATCCAAAAACAGGAATATGAGTCTCGCACAAAGACTTTTGCCAAAGAACGTGTGGAGCATGTTACGTTCAACTTCACGCTCGAAAACCAGATCCATCGCCAGGGACACTACTTCAATGACAAGTGAGTACTAGTAATGAAGATAAAGGCACAGTAAATAGCAGTAGACATGTGTTGCTGATGTGTTTGAGATTGAATGTTACAGGTTTTTGAATTTGAAGATGAAGTCCATGGTGTTTGAGGACTCTGTTTTTGAGGAGTGTTACTTTGAGGACATCACATCCACTCACACCTTTTTCAGAAACTGTACCTTTATTGCCAGCTTATTCTACAACACAGGTAAAACTCCAGCTTCTGATCAAAATCATTAATCATCCATTAGTACTGACTTGACAATGTGGGAACTATTATAATACGAAGCATACTTATGTGACAAAACTGTTTAAGCCACAACTTCTCAGCGTGGGTCTGTGCTGGACTTTTTTAGTCAATGATATGCTAAAGGGGTTATAATGGTGTCGACGTAATAGCTTTGTTAGCATTAAACTAATTAAACATCTGTTGTCAGTCTCTGCCTGAAGTGTTCAGCTAGACCGCTACCATGGCAACATCTGTTAATGGTATCCACAGTATTCACCGTAGCAATGTAAACAAATCTGGCAGAGGTGCTTCAGCAACAAAACAACAGCAGATTTTAAAGCTCAATAATGAGACTGACTGGGAACGTTTTTTAGCAATGATTGTGCAGTCAAAATGGGCTGTATTTATAAAAAAGTTTAAGCTGCCATCAGATAAATCTATTTAGTGCATACAAACAGTCCAGCTTTTCTCACAAGCCTAGTCAGGGTGTTGGGTAATTTGAGGAATTTTGTGATCTCACATTGCAGTGAAAGAAAAATATTTCACCATGCTGTCACTTTAGGCTGTAAAGAAGATAAAAGGTGTCATTAAAAGTAACAAAATTGATGGAAATGCTCCAAATTCAAATAAACTCCCGTTTTGTTAATAAAAGTTTATATTCGTGTCTGCAAATTTTGTACAGATTATTTTCTTTAATATTTCCCCATTTTTCCACCCAGACTTGTTCAAATACAGGTTTGTGAACTGTAAGCTTGTCAACAGCTCTTTTATCCACAACAAAGAGGGCTGCATGCTGGACTTCAGCGATGACTTCAATAATGCCTACATGATTTACTTTGTCAACTTTCTCGGCACCCTGGCCGTGTTGCCAGGCAACATTGTCTCGGCTCTATTAATGGACAAAATTGGTCGTTTAAGGATGCTGGGTGGGTAAATGTTACCAGACATTTGCAGTTGCTGAAGTGATATAGGTTTGTGTAATGGTCTTGTCTGTCCTCACAGCGGGGTCCAGTGTCATCTCATGTGTGAGCTGTTTCTTCCTCATGTTTGGAAACACGGAGTCAGGGATGATTGCTCTTTTGTGTCTGTTTGGAGGCATCAGCATTGCCTCCTGGAACGCCCTGGACGTCATCACAGTCGAGCTATACCCCTCAGATAAAAGGTAAATCATATCAGCAATGCATACAGGCATATCATATCATCATTACATGGTCTTCTAAGGGGTTTCTTAGTTTGATACGATTTTCAGAAATAGTGAAATACAAAATATTATAATAATCTTGTAGCTAATTTCCACAGCAGTCAAGAATACAGCCATATAATCGATTTTAATTATGCTTCTGCTGGTACACAATAATTAATTTTTAGTCCATCCTCAGAACTGACAAGACATTACTAGAGCCCTCTTGTGGTAGCAACAGGACACAGCACCAAACACAAAACGCTTTAATATGTGTCACTCTAAAACAAATATAGAAATATGCTAAAAAATAGGATCACAAGCTTTAGATTTGGTGTTTTTAACATAGATGTTAGAGCGGTTACAACACCTGAGACTTTTTCTTCAGCTAAAGTAGTCAATCTTAATAGAGTGTAGAAACTTTCAATGGGGTGATAAAACGAAAAAGCCGTCTGGCACCGAGATAAAGCTGTTATTATATAGTGCGCGATAAAAGGATTTTTTTCTTTTGGCACTTTTAGGTCTCTAATGTGTATTTCAGAGGCTGATAGCATTCACACCTTTTTGTCTGGAGATCTGAAATGGGTTGTGACAGACTTCTAGTAGTTATCTTTGACTAAGATGAAACATTGAAGCATAGTTTTACAATATTCTAGATCAATTTGGTCTGAATATGGCTTAAAAGTTTAGTTAACATTCCTTCTATATGTTTTTTAAAATATATTTGACATGGTGGTACTCAAGTGTACCCATTGGAGATGAGGGGGGATTTTTTTTTTGTATATATATATATATATAGGCCTACATTCATTTCATATGTATTACGACTTCATATAGAATGTTTACCATACATTTATGTCTTGTTTTCAGGACCACAGCGTTTGGCTTCTTGAACGCCCTCTGTAAGGTGGCGGCAGTCTTAGGCATCAGCATTTTCCAGTCGTTTGTGGGCATCACCAAAGCTGTACCCATCCTGTTCGCCGCTGGAGCCCTCGCCGCCGGCAGCTTCCTCGCCACAAAGTTACCCGAGACGAGAGGTCAAGTGCTGCAGTAAAAACCACAAGGTGTCCCCTTTGAGGGCAGTGCATGGTACAGCTACGTACAGCCTTGGACATCTGTGAGTGCTGCCCCATCTACAAACCAGTGAAGCAAGACTGCCACCTCCCATTGTAAGCCCAGAATCCTTTGAAATAATCTTATTTTCCCCATAGAGATTTACAGAAGAGCACACGTCACAATTTAATGCAAGATCTGTGTTGCTTGAATAAAATGTTCATTTCTTGGAGGGTTATGGAAAGAATTGAATGGTTGAGATTGACTTAAGTCTAATTACAATGTTATGTTTCTTTCTTTTGTCTCAGTGTCTGGTTTTATAATTAGCTGTTAAATTATAGTCTCTTTTATGTTAAATAATACTTTGGGGTGATCTTCTTGACTGTTTACCACTGCCTCGGTTTACGAAATACTATTGAGACATTCCATATAGGCTTGGTACAACGGTTACCACATGGCCTGGTCCCTTTTTTGTATATTTCTAGTGTTTACATTCACCTAAAAACCTCAAAATGGATTTCACAGGATTCTTTGACCTAAATGGGAACTAGTTTGTGTTTAGTGTGATGCAATGTTGTCTTCTCCTGTTGTCAAGCTGTGGCAGTGTGGTATGTGCAGGAGTTGTGTATTGAAAAGTGCTAATGCTAATGGTTGAGATGTGAGAATGGCTATATTTTTATGTGTGTAATTTTGTTTGTCAGGCTGGAGAAAGTTCTAAATGTCTGCATTCATATCCCCGTGAAGATGTAAACATTCAACTATTATAGTGGAATAAATACCAGCCATTGTAATGCATAAAGTAAACAAACCTACTGAGCAACTTTAGCTTGTTAGCTCTGACCCACACAGAAGCTAACCTAAGCTAAAAGCCCATACATAGAGCCAAGCCATTTTTGCTAACTAGCCTACATTTTTAGCAACTACTAAAATGCTTCAAAGCTTTAGCAGTTGTAGCTTGTTAGCTCACTCAGGTGTGTTCAAATGGTTAACACAGCCATGCTAGTTAGTGTTAACGCCATTTTGGAACAAATTATACCAATTACATATTTCTATAAAATGATTTTCCTGCTAATTTCTTTTTAGCCTTAATGCAATGTGAAAGCTGAGGTCCAATCCACTGGCTTTTTGACGACTGTTTAATGAAACAATAACTATATACTAATTAGCCTAAGTGGACCTTAATTTGTTATTTATAATTTGTCCTTTTTGTATATTTTACAATTGTTATTTATACAATAGCACGTGTCCAACACTGCCCATAATTACTGAAACTAAGGCCTATAGGCTTTTCTACTTTTTAAGCACAAATCCTACCCAAAGTGGGGGCAGATAAAAGCCCTCTAGAATTGACATTGTAGCACACGCAATTCGAGATTTCATTACTTTATTAAAGGGCTCTTGCTAAAACCTATGAAAAACAAAACAAATAGTGCTCCTATAGGCTACTCTCCAAAGGGAATCTATTGGATTTATATTAATTTGGTCGCAATTAACTTTGGTGCCATTATTTATACATATCACTTAGGTATGATTTCTCCAAAGGTGTACATCCATTTGTGTGCAGACAATCAATGTGTGAGTTTGTGGGTGCCACCGCTGTCACACCTGTTGTTCAAATGCTGGATTGATCCTACTGTATTTATCTTATCTTATTTACATACAGTATATTCATTTATTTATTTTTACAAAAGCAACCTAGACCAGTCTCCTATAGTCCATTTTGCCATAAAGTTTATTGAGATATAAAAAGGAGTCTTATATATCCAGCTTTGCAAATGTTTTACTTGTACGGTTACACTAACAGTTCACAAATTCCAGAAGATTGACAAGCCTGCTATACAAAATCAGTCCCAGTTTGAGTGTCACTAGCTCAGGACTCCCCCTACTGGTGCAAACAAGCAAGAACACAGCTCAATTTTTTTTAGGTTTCTACTGGTCTACTGCTTTTGCAAAACTATAAGATCTCAGCTATGTCCATTTGTCTAACCTTCTCAACACGTTCTTTTTGCCCACTGACTGCAAGTTTGTAATTGCCTGTTTGTGCAAATATACCAAACAAGCCAATTACTTGTGTCTTTTAAGTCTGAATGTTGTACGTCTGTGTGTGTGCGTGTGAGTTGACTCAAAATACTCTGTCACATATTTTTGTACTTTATCTGTTGCTGTAGGCTATTTGTCATTTCTTGCAATGACAAATGCGGCTCAGTTTGGGGACTTTATAATATTTACATCCGAGAAGAGAACCTAATAAATATTGCAGTTTCTTCATGATAGACTTGGGTGCTCTTTTGCTGATAACGTTCCATTTATAGATAGTGGACCTCAGTCAAGAAATAGGACAGAAATGACCCCAGAAACTCACCCTCTTTTGAATACGCCTTCTGTATTTCTGATTGTGACGCATGTTTGTAATTGTATTGTCTGACTTCTTGGACGTCCTGTATGCCAGCCGTTTTGTCTAAAAAGCAAGAATTTAGTGTTTAATTCATTGTTGTACGACGACATACTGTAGACTTGTTGCTTGCAGTGATTGTTCTTGAATCAAAGTGGGTTTAAAAATTTGGTGAAAACTTATGAGTATGTGTACTGAAAGTTAGTGGTGACTGTGCTCCCTGTCATCCTTGGACCCAGATATCTATAAAATATATATATAAACTTATAAATGCTATATATATATATGCCTGACTTTACTAAGAGGCTTGAAAATGTGCAATTATCCTCCCATACACTGTAAAATTTGACTTAACTTTATTGCCTGGAAAGATATGTTTTTTTCTGAACTTTATTCCTGTTTGGGGTCGCAAGACTGAAGCCTGTCCCAGCAACTATGGGCCTTAGATGGGTTTAATCTTAACAGCAACACACTTTTTTTTAAAGAGTTCAATGATATCCAAATTAGTTTATGCAAGTTATTCATTTGAAACTAAGAGACATTGTAGTTTTAAGGCAGTTGGTTTTGTGCAATTAAGTAGCCACATTTTACAGTGTAAAAGGAGACGCTCTTCTATATACAAAATGTATACTAAATGCATTACTGTTGGTCAAAAGGGGAATTACTAGCAATAAAGTTTCTCTTTTTGCCGAATCAGGAAGTAAGTGTACAACAAGAAAGTGGGCCTGGTTTGTCAGCGTCATCAAAAGAGCGCCCTCTGTCGACAAATTGAAGCTCTTGTCCAAATTGTAAAAGTTTACTATTCAATGTGACTGTGTAAAGTTTCATCTATATATATATACACAAATGGTGACTGGTTTTGAGTTACGTTTCTTTCTGTAAAAACAATGACAGTGATATTATAAGCTATCACCAGCCTGAAGATGTCTCATTGTCACTTAGTGGGACAGACGACTATGGCTAAATGGTCAAACCCCCCAAAACACAACTCGAAGCATGGTGTGAAGATTCCTCACGGTCACCGGACTGAAGACCGTTTTTTTTTCTCTTTATTTTGACTCTAACCTGTTTATTAACTCTCTCTAAATGTAAGTTCACTTCAGAAATCAGTGTAAACCGTGTGTAAAAATGTAGATGTTTGTATGTGCAAGTTTGGCATTTGTGGAACTAAAAGATCAAACGGAAAAAAAATACATTTCCAAAAAAACTCAATATGGCACAGATCTATTGTGTACGTCTTTGTGTTTTGTAAATGAACTGAAACATCTTGGTACATTCAGTATTTATTAAACTTGGATATTGACTTTATTTTTAGTGATGCTGAAAAGGTGCTGTATACTTTTATGTGAGTTGTTGATTAAACTGGGATTTGCACTTGGTGCCATTTATCCAGTTCTATGAAGAAAACTACAAACCGATATGGAAATAAAAATCAAAACGACACCGATTTCTCTTTCTTAGCCCTTAAAATGCCTGTTGAGTATTTGGTTTACCGACACAAACTATGTTATGTTTCTGGTCATTGACAGCTGAAATCATCCATTTTCATTGCATCATGCAGACAGGGTAATATGTAATTGCAGGCTATCCTAGATCCCAATAAAATAGCTGGATGTTTGGCTGAGCAGAAAATGTCCAAAAGTTGGTAATTTTAATGATGCTCTTCCTAATGTTAAATGATAATTGTTTTACCCACCACATTCACCAATACTCAAATACAAGCAAACGATCTGTAACTATATTTAATTTTCAATAACCGATTATTAATACTTGATTCTCATTACATGGTTGGGAAACAAGCAAAAAGACTAATGCCACACTGGTTTTTGTTTCTGACAATTTTGATGTAGCCTCCATCTCCGTATCCTGGCCCCCAGCTACAAAACATAAAACATATATCAGAAAGAAGAAATGTTTGTGTTCAAAGATACCCGTTTTTGTCTGAATTTACCTGTTTTTAACCAGCCAGTAGTTCTGTCCATCTTCCGTGCCATAGCCCACAACCAGGACTCCATGGTTGACTGAATGAGTGCAAGCACGGTCCTTGTACACACCTTAAAACCCACAACAATATGTATTTTGACAAAATCAAGCAGCATACATTTAATCTCTAATACTCACCACTTTTATAAAAAACAAACTTTGGTCTTGAAGCATCAATAGCCACAGAAATAGGGCCGATGGTTGCTACAGCGACTTTTAAAGCATGTTCATCTCCTTTTGGTAAAAAAGTGTAGCCGGTGCAGTTGGCAGCATGATAATCTGAGTTGTACTTACAATGGCTGCGCTATAAAATAAAAGGAAGGGGGGAAATCAGGTCTAGGTCTCTTTAAGGGACTATTTCCCTCTGGTGGCCACATCCATGAAAAAGTAGTGGCAAATACAACTCCAGGCATGTTTTTCACAATAAACAGTAAAACATGGTAGAAAAGCCAGAAGAATCAAGTTGGCATAATAGGACATTTGCAATCTCACCTTGCCTTGATAAGGGTAAGACACATCTGCAGCAATGCCTTGGTTTTTTATGACATATTTGAAAGCGTTTGTCATGAATCCTCCCTGACAGCCGTGGTTGCCGTATTTTGAGGAGCAGTCGACCAGATTTTGAGTACTCAGAGACATCAACACCCCAGTCCTCTTCTTTAGTTGTGCTTCAAGAGCTCCAGCTGCACTGAACGCCCAGCACGACCCACAGGAGCCCTGCAATGATGGACAGATATTGTTCTCCAACTTCTTTTCAGGGGACCCATATTTTGTTTGGCCATCAGAATTGCGACCCAGTTTAGGACTATTACGTTTTTTGTTTTTTTTTTATAATTTTTGGTGAATGTTCTTTTGATGATGCTTATGGACCTGAACTGAAATAGCTTGACCCAACTTTAAGCTTTCGCAACCCACTTTTGTTTGAGAACCCCTGAAAGGACTGGCAGAAACCATTATATAAATTATTGGATTCATGTCTAGGGGCTGGAATAGGCAAAATGTTGGCTGAATCTGATAAGACCACTATTCATCAATAGCTTTGTCTCCATTAAATCATACCCCAGTGTCTCTCACTGGTCACTTTATTAGGCAGACCTTGCACCCAATAAAGTGGCTTCCAGTGTGGTCTTTGTCTTGTGCATTCACAAATGTTACAAGTGATCTCAAACATTGTCTAATCTCTGACATCAACAAGGCATTGTGAGCTCAAAGCAGGGAAAGAATTCTACCTATAAAAGTGGCCAGTCAGTGTTGTTTCAATCATACCACTTTCTCTACATAGTATGCCTTTATATATCACTGCCACAAAGACAATGCTTCTACATGATCACAATATTGTCTAAGAAAGTCGTGTGCGTGTGTGTTCATCTCTGACCTGTGTTTTGACCTCAGTCACAAAGCCCTTCTTCCTCCAGTCGACTGAAGCCGGCAGAGACACATTCACAACATTTAAGTTAAACGGGCCTCTCTCCAGATATGAGGGTACTTTTAGACCAGTCAGGTTGGTTCTGATCTCCTCTACGGTCTACAAAAGCTACAACCCATTAGCTTATATATGACATTACATTAGCATTTGACGATTGCACAGCCACTCACCATGTCCCCAAAGTGATTTATTTCCACCTCGAAGGGGTGCATACCAAGGGATGTTTCTAGATTATGGACATTAATCATGTCTAGATTATATTCCCATATTCTCCTCCGGCCCAGCTCCTCAATCTGAAGACATCCACAGAACCAGTTGAATTACATTTCCTAATAATTTTAATACATTTTTAAACCTTGTGGGACTACCTGGTGGGAGTAGACCTTGCTGTGCTTCTTCTTCCATAGCTCCCAATGTGGGTCTAGATTTGCATTGTCAATGGCAGCAGAAAACCCTAACCACACAAACAAAAGCAGGGTTCGAAGCATCTTTTGAGGCAAATGGGAATTGAAAGATCAATGGGGTTAACTTTAAGGACATGGGAAATGGTTTGAACTAGATTTGAGTGGGAGATGAGCCTGTTTCTGATTGGTTGGTTTTTAGCGCAGGCCTCACCAGCTGAAGTCAATGAACCTAATACAGTGGCTATAAAGACACCTCAGTAAACAGTGATGATTTAAAAATTCAAAGAAACTCCAATGCTACTGGATGTTGAACAGAAAGGTCAGCAACATTTCTTTGTGTAACAATGTTAAATAAAAAAATATATTGTGGGAATTTGAAATTTAGCATTTAGGGGTATGGAGAATCAGCTGTTCTTATTGCTGCCCAGAAAGGACAAAAAATACATATATTTATGAAGCGTGTGTGAATTTAAATCTGTATACAATATATATCTGTCTCTATATAGATAGATATATATATGACAAGAGTCAACTCCAAATAAATATGTTAAGACAAATCACACACCTTTTCTGGCCATGTTGTTGCATAATGTCCCTGCAGGGCCACTGTAGCTGTAACTATGGCAGCGGGGTTTGGAACTGCAATGAGCACTTTTACCACTAGAAATAGCCAAATAGCCCAAAACAACACACCCCGCTTCAGTTCAATTACCAGAACAATGTCAGAACAACATTCTTTTTATTTACAAAGACAAAAATACCAAGCGAAACCACAAAACACTATTATATTCAGACTTCTGTATTGATGTAGAAAAACCAATGACATTTTTGGGTTTTAAATGTAAACACAGGAGGTTTTACACTGTGGGGTAGACTGCAAAGGTAGCGATGCCGCAGGCGTTTTGTTTGTTGCGGGCGATCCGGATGTAGCCTGATTCTCCCCAGGCCGGACCCCAACTGGAATCATACATGCATTATTAGACATTAGGGTCATTACTTTAAGCACCGACGCAGACAGCACACATTTAGTAAACAAAAGTCACATTTACCTGTTTTTGACGAGCCAGTAGTCTTGTCCCTGATCAGTGCCGTAGCCAACAACAAGGACAGCATGGTTTATGGAGTTTGGGTTGCATTTAGGATCATTGTACACACCTGAAATATTAATATATATTTATTTTTATTGATTGAAAGTGGTAAAGGTGCACTGAATGTATTGCTTTAGTAAAAATAAAAGAATTGAATGTAAAGTTCACAAAACATTCTTCACACATCACAGCAAGACAATTTACTACTGTTCTGCTACTGCTTCTACCACTATAACATCAAATCAACTTCAATCTGACTTGAACCCTTTGTGTGTCTCCAAAAATATCACCCAATTCATTGACACTTTAAACCTCTGCTAATCACTACCATTGTTGCCCACCTCCTTTGTACAGATGAAACGATGGCAGCATGGCATTCATAGCCACAGCCACTGGCCCCACAGTCCCCACCACAGTCTGCAGCATCTTCTCATCAGCTCGGGGAAGGATGTGGAAGTTCGAGCAGTGTCCAGCCTTCCCCTTCACAGAATATCGGCAAATACCATTCTGAAAATATACAGTGATTTAATGTGGTTTTCGAGCGTTGAGAATTCAGATTGCAGTGATCATTATTCATGATTCAAACACTGAATATGTGCAGCGTAAATGTGTTTTGATAGAAATGTTAACACATTTTATAAAAGCAGAATCCTAGGGTTGCAATATAAGAATGCATTATACATGTCATATGAGCAGACATTATAATATATGTATAAAAAAGCATTTTTATTCATTGTTGGCACCTAATAATTGGAAAAGAGCTTCAGATTTCTATATGCTGGGAAATGGTGGTAAAATGGTATTCTTGTTCAATAGAAATATGCTTTGTATTTCTTTTAAATCAAACATGGCACCTGGAAAAGATTGAATTTGGCCCACAGCTTCAAAGATAAAAAGTATGATGTTGACATATTGACAAAAGTGGACATCACTCTTTGGTGAAAATTCATACTGTCTTCTTAGGTTCAACTGTTTTAAGGTTCTTTTTGTGAGACAGAGAGCTTTGTTTACCTGCTTTACATGTTTCGACTACT
>JAVQKC010163744.1:0-43970 GCA_036025475.1 Philypnodon macrostomus
GACTTATTAAATTAAATGACCTAGTTACCAATTATTTATTTACATAAAAAATAAACCTTATTCAAACACACAGATTGCACTCATTTCTAATATTAAACATATATGAACCGAACTTGGCTCCCACACTTGGTTAAACCTGATCTAGTCCCAGTTTAAAAGGTCAGACACTCTATAGCTTTCATTGCGTCACATACTTGCTTCGATAAGCTTCTGCAACGTCACAAGATTTATTTCTGTCCAATTGTTCATCAAAATCTTGTGTTGATGACGGGAGAGTCGGACCACAGCACATCCCAAAGATTCTCAATGGGGTTAAATCTGGACTTTGTGGTGGCCAATCCATAAGTGAAAATTAGGTCTATGCTGTCGTCCCCGACAGCAAGGTGTATATCGGCGAATCTGCCCCATACGTCTGCTACAACTGGCACCAACGGGCACCTTAATCAGACATTGTGTTATTTCTAAGGGTTTTTATATTATTAATGAGCAATTAAGACCCCAAAACCAGGACAAACATGGGAAGGGTCTATTTGACTTTTTTGTTTGTGAAAAATGTTTTTTGACAAATCCCCAAATTTCCCTAAAACGACATTCTTTCAGTCTATAGGGGGCGCTATAGAGGTAACAACCATCATATTAGTCAGATGTGTTCAGGGCCGGGGAGGTAATTAGGTATTTCAGGTTTGAGCCTAATCGGGCAAAGTATGTGCAAGTTCGACTTCCCAATTTCAATCCAAAATTGCCAACTTCCTGTTTGTTGTAGGGTGGGGCCATAATAATATTTTATGTTGGGTACACTGTGGGGAATCACTGTACCAAGTTTCATTGCTCTCTGCCAAAGTAAGTGTGTTCAGAGTCCCATAGGGGTTATAAACATGGGGGCTCTATAGAGGCATTCTTTATTTGACCTCTGTAATGTGCCTATGTACATTAATATACTGTGCCAAAATTCATGCAATTTTGTTTATGTTCAACATGATTATTGGCTCAATAAAAGGGCTTCAGGGCATTAATTAGTAATTAATTGTCATTAATCGCAGAAGTACCAAACTCAATCCAGTTCTGCATCTTCATGATATGTATGTTTACAAATGTTGAAAAGATCCAGCAAAGATTTTTGGAGTTATTGTATTCACAGTTTTGGCCTGTAATTAATTAATTAATAATCATCGTAGAAGTACCCAAATCGACACAGTTTGGCGTCTTTATGATGTGCAAGAGTTGAAACTGATCCGGCAATTCATTTTTGAGTGATTGCGTGATCTGGACGCGGACCAACATGATTTCATATCGTTGTTTCGCTGATATAATTACAGTAACGTCTCAAGCTCCCTGAACTACTATTTCACAGTTTGATCCAGATGCATCCTGGCAGATCATCAGGGAAGAATAAATCCATTAATGGAATAATCTGGCTCATTCTTTGGACACTTAATGTTGCTGAACCTACAGGAAGCTTTTACCTATATGCTTCATTATTTTGTATTTATTTGTTTAGCATTACTGGTTTAGCTGTAGTCCTGATTTATGTATTCTGGTTTTTACTATGACATGCTTTTATGGGTGTCTTGGAAACAGGGTCTGGGGTCACCTTAAAGCATGTTTTGATTGATTGGTTGAGTTGATGAAATATTGTGACAAACTACAAACTAGGGCCTTTTGTATGTTTTTCAGATGACCTCCGGAGAGGGGCTGGCTGCAATACTTCGGGATGAACACCAAAACAAACACAGATTGGCCCGTATAGGCTTGTTCTGATACATTTACACCCACATGCATGTCCCTCTGAGCGGATTTGATGGAGAGGTTCCCACACATCAATACTCACAATAGTTTTCTTACGTCTGTGTTTTTACTGTATTTCAGATTACTGCACAAAAGTGAAATGAGATTAAGCCAGGCAACGCAATTGGGCTGTTTCTTCTGGAGTGGTATGATGCAAGTTATTTTCCATTGGCAGAAGCAGTTAATCCAAAAATGTACTTTGTGGATTTCCTTCTGACATTAATTTCCATATAAGATTATGTACGTGTTGTACTATTTACATATAAAAGGCTAGCGTTTCTTACCTTTAGGTGTTTCTCTTGAATACAGCATTACACTCAGCCTGTCCATATATCTGATATACAGTAAATGTAGACTTTTTGTCTCAGTCTTTTCTCAAGAAACCATCAAAAATATTTTCCATGACACTGAAATATTCACATTACAATGGTTTCTCTGAATAAATGGCAATCTGTGTCTGCAGCGTTTTATTGCATGCCCATTCTTGTTGTAACCACTCCACACATGCAGTAAAAAAAACTCTTGGGGTTAAAGGAAAGAGAATTATGTCGCCACCTGGTGTGTGGTTGTTTGTATTGCAACAGCTTCAACAAGATCATCCCTTGTTTGTAATTTTTAGCACAATAGTTTCTTACACGCAAAGACATTCACCAGTTACAGTTCTGAGATGTTCCTCTTTTGTCAGATGGCCATTGGTCAGTATCCAAGACCTGCATTGTGTAACTTTTTTGACAATTAAGTGTCACAGCAAGCAATCTGTTACACAGAATCAGACAGGAAGGACCACACAGAAAGTCTTTGCAAGGGGCATGTACACTTTAGATGAATATCTAGATCAAGATGTGCTTCCACATTCTGACATACATTTTCTTATGGTAACTATAGCCTACTGCATATTTTTTCATACTAACAGAGCATATATCTTCTGTAGTTTAAACCCACTGTGTTTAGCCGTTATTAAGAACAAAGATCTGCATATCAGAAAATAGGTAATGATGATGAAACCACATCTTTATTAACTTTCATCTGTACAGAAAAAATAATGTCATCGGTCACCAGATCATGCAAAGCAGTATTGCGTTACAAATAAAAACACGCTACTTAACAAACAATAGATACGGTACCATAAATATTTAGAGCTCCAAAAAATAAATAAATCCATATATTACAAAAAATTCAACTCCTGAGATGACACACACGTACATACATACATACAAGTACAATACGCTTTCATTTACTTGCAACATACTGATGACTGAGAAGCCGACAAATTGATATGAATCTTTTCTACATAAACTGCAAATGACCAGTCAAGTAACCAAGTGTGGTATTCCAGGTTGCTTTTCATATTCGGTCCCACAATACGCATTCGATTGCACACAGCACTTTAATATGGCAAAATCTGGCAACCTGGAGTTTGGAAGTGACCACTGTAAAATAATCTTAAAGGGAATGTACAGAAAGGGTTAAGTGTCCAACAGATATACACAGGCATCAATGACCATATCTATATTAATATTAGGATGACGGCGCTCAACAGTCGAGGTGTTATTGCACTAAATGTCTTCTGAAGAGCATATTCAACAAATACAATACTGTTGATAGATCTACACAGAGGTGAAACAAGAAACCACCACTCACAGCGACAGACGCGAGTTGTTCATATGCATTCACATACTTCACTTAGGGCCATTTGATTTAGAAACAATCCTGGGATGAGATGCTGAGGCGCTGGCTACACAAACACAGTAATGTTCAGAAACAGCCATATTAGGCCTTTTTCTATATTTTGATCACACCTTTTAACAAGGTTAGCTAGCCGAGTGTTGTCTGCTGTTACCTATTCCTCACTAACCTACATTGTTCAGGGACGGGGGAGTTTCAGTTGCAAAAGTCAGCACCTAAGCATATAGACTGAAACAAAAAACAGCTCCATTGTAGCAGTAAAATGCTTTCACATAATAGGCTCCCTTTAATCACCAGAGACCACAAAATTAGGACTACAAGCACTTTGAGAGAGACCTCCGCCAAGGCATCATAATAATTGGAATTATTAATATGTTCATTTACTAATCCATTTTTGGTGGGAGCTGAAATGTGCTCAGGTCAAGTGCAGATTGTTTACCAACAGAGCTATACTAGACACTAATAAACACATTTCAATTTATGTAGCTAACAAAGGTTTCTCCTGTTTGAGAATAGACACAATCCTGATTGAAACAAATGCATAGTAAAAGTGCCTTTAAAAAAAGACTTCTATATGTGTATCCAGGCCTCAAGACACTGTGATCAAACCTATTGCAAAGTAGATGAATGCACATGGTTTTAAGCCCAGGTCTGCACAGCTAACAATGTAGCTGTGTATTGAAAAACATATACACAATAAGGCTACAACATCTAGAGAGCGAGGCAACTCAACATTGAAAGAACTTTCCTTTGCTCCAAAAAGTCACACTGAGCCACTTTAGAGGAGCCATGCAGATAACAGTGACAGAACATACACAAATGTCCAACTCCCTCACAAGACACAAGGGGGCGCACATGAGCTACTGCGGTCAACCCATTGGTCAACAGTAGATGACCAGAGACACATAACTGTACAAGCGGTTGTCTTGGTTACATATGTCCACTTACAACACTTTCAATATTTTACAACCACTTGTTATAGATGTACATTATGATTTTTGTGTAAACCCTTCCCCCTGAATGAGTGACTCGTAACTGAATAGTGCTACTGGCTTTTCAAGAACTGGCTTACCTCCATTAGTTGTATGTATATGTTAAAATTAATTTATAGACATATATCTGTTGAATTAAATATATATTTATCTATAATCTTCTGAATAGTTCTGTTAAAAATAAATGTGTATTTTATAATTTTCTACCACAATAAAAGCCATAGTATGCAGGATTCTCATTCATACTTTAACTAAAACTCATAAATGATATCCTGGTCGTAAGGGGCTAATCCCAGCTGCTTGAGGCCGGGATTGCACACACACACACAACAATTCCCTTAAACTTTTGCTGTATATCTGTGGATGATTGACAGAAACCAGAGTAGACAGAATCAGGATTTTGCATGTATTTCAAATGTTCTACTATAATCCTGCATAGTATGTCTTAAAGTGTCCCAGTATAATTACAGTCTCATTCACATGATATCCTACCCAGAAGGCCCCTCTCTTACTTACACAGAGAAGCTGTTAACCATGAAGGTGATGGGGAACAGAGGGAGTACAGTACAGTAACACACAGGGGGTTGTAATCTCTGGTTCACATTTAAAGTCTATCAAGTCATCACTGGCAAATGGAAAAAGAGCCAGAATGAAAAAGGAGCTGGACTGTTGGTCTAGTCAGAGAAAAGGCTGGCGAAGGACTTGCGTAGGTTACGGATGGTCTCAGCTTTAGCCTCTTCTTGACCCTCTCCAGCTCCTCCAGAGCCTGAGACACTGCGGAAGAACGAGGAGTCACTGAAGGCGTTGAAGGCATTGGTCAGGGACTGAGACTTACTGCAATGGTACAGAGGAGAAAAAAACTTATCAGGTCATGATTACCTCAATCTAGATGGAAAGAGATATGAGTTGTAATTGTGTACAACATGCAGTAGTGTAAATGGGCTATGCTGTTCAAGGCCTGTTGCCAGTATTATGCAATGAGCTTCTACTCCCCTTCATACTCTTTAGTTTGGGTTGAAATCAATTCAAAAATATATATTTTTATTTTTCTCTAAGTTGGTTCTTTTCCCTACTCCCCCACAAGAGGGAGTAATCTGCCGCCTTTGAGGATAGTGTACGGTATGTCCTCAAACATTTAAAAAGTACTTGACATTTCCACTACCTGGAAATTGCTTTTCATTTTCATCACATTCCAAGGTTTTTCATCAGTGCATAGCTAAACAAAGAAATGGGTTTTGACCACTTTAAATATAACAAACCTTGCATCATTAGCTCTTACTTGAGCAAAGGATGGCTCTTCTGCTGTTGTTGTTCTTCCACAGGGTTCTCACCATCAGCAGGGGGCGCTGCTGCTTCAGCCGAGGTGGGCTCTGGATTCTGGAGGGGTGATGCTGGCTCAGGTTGGGCTTTAGCTGGAGACTGGGCTCTGGGAGGGGACTGGCTGACAGGAGCAGAAGCAGGGGCAGTTACTGGAGCAGTAGCTGGAACAGGGGTGCTCTCTGTGGTCTCCAATGCAGCTGTGGCGGGGATCTGGCCTGCTGGTTTGGGGGAAGCTCTGGGTGGAGGTGGGGTCTGGGGCTTTGGCTGCAGCTGTGGCTTTGAATTCCTGCGTACAGGTGGGATAGGCTTGGCCGGAGGGGTGGGTTTTGGTGGGAGATCCTTTGGTTTGCCCGGTGCGGCTGAAGGGGAACCCTGTGGCTGTGGTTTGGGCTGCTCCGTGGTTGGAGGAGAGGCAGTTTCCTTTGATGTTGGGGCAGCGGTGGCGGCGGTGGCACTAGGAGTAGGTGCCTCTGGTGCTACTACTGTTGTAGCTTTGGGCGGTGATGCAGGCGGTGCTTTGGCCGGGGTGGATGGTGAGGCTTTGGCAGGAGCCGTGGGAGGTGCAATGGGAGGTGCAGTGGCAGGTGCAGTGGCAGGTGTAGCGGACTGGGGGATAGGTGGGGCAGGTTTGGTGACAGATGGGGCCCTGGTCATAGGAGGAGGTCGTTTGACCGGGGGCTTAGTGACCGAGGCAGACTTCTGAACTGGACTTGGTTTTTGAGCCTGTGCTGGTTTCTGAGCTGCAGCTGGAACAGGTTTTTGGGCGGGCTTTGGTTCAGGTGTTATCTTAGAAGATTCAGATGATTGGTCGACACTTTGAGACTTGACAGGAGCCCCTAAAAAAACATTAGAATATAGTATTATATTATGCATACTAAATATTTGAGTTGTTTCAGTTTTAGTGCAGCAGTAAAAACCAGGCATTTGATCAGAAGCAGTACATGATGCATATTTTATGATCTCTCAATGGACTGAAATACAGGGTGCATCACAATCTCCAGGATCCTTACTTGGGAGGACTTCTTGGGAGGCAACCTCGATGGCATTTATTTGCATCCTTCCTGCATCAGTCCCTAGCATATCTTCCCCACCCAGTGGGCATAGAGAGTTGGGAGAAATCAAACACTATTATCAGCCAAAAAAGCCCAACATCTTCTTTTGAAGGCCTGGTCTGATCCAACTCTCCTCTAATGTGCTCCGATTTATATTTACAAACTATCTTTAATCCATCTATGGATCCACTATGGCCTAAAGATCTAGAGTGTGAGTAAAATGGACGATCAATGGGTCAAAAACGCACAGCAGGTTATATCATATAACCATAAACCAATCACAATAATGTGTCCTCATGTAAGTCATACCCTACTCTTCCTCTATGTAAAAGATTTATACTACTGACCATTTAATAATGATGCTATCATTATCTTAATTTATTTATAAATAAATAACTTCATTATAACATATAGTATTAAGATGAATATGTAGATATAATGTAAGGTGTAACCTGTCACACCACAAATTATTTAGACCACACTAATGTAAGTCAGTTCCAAAAAAAGGATCCTGGCGACTAGGAAACAGCCCATCAGGAAAACTGTAGACATATTTGAAGTACAAAGACCAGCAGGAGGCAGCAGATCCAAAGTTATTGTCACGTCTGTCATGCCCAGTGTTAGTTGCTTTATGCACAACAACTATTTTAAAGGTTGTGTCATCACAGAAAGGCTGAAAAGACTCAATGCACATGCTGCGAAAGCATAATCAATCATGCAGAGAACAAATGCAATGAGCAGGGATGGGTTTTCATAGAAAATATACAGCATTTTAAAACATACTTGTAATTTACAGGATTTTCTTCTGATTCATCCCAAAAAAAGCTCTGTTAAAGCTTTGTTACTAAATCACACATTCACAATCTTGTCTTCAGTTCACCATAAATTCAGAGGTACTGCAAAGCGTGTGTAAAATGAAAGATACTAAAACATGAGAGAAATGTCACACTGACTTTTTTACACTTACTGTATATGCTACTATGATATTATATCTATAACACTAATGCTACTAAATGTACCTCTCTCGTCACACCATTTCCTAATACTTTGCCCATTTATACCAGCTGTCAATTGTACAGCAAATGAGAAGTACTGCTTTGGTTAGGTCCAAATTTTGCAAACACTACATTTAAAAAAATTTAATCTGGAATCTGCTGGAAAGATAAATATGAAAAATGTACTGCTTTAGCACAATGAATGCAGTTTGTGGCAAGCAAAACAATAGCAATCTTATGAAAACTCATCCCATTTTTTTAATATTATACAGCTAGATTGAGATTCTTACTTTTTATTAAGTTTGTCATAAAGACGGTTGCTTGGACTCACAACGCATGAAAACCAAAGGGTCGGTACAAAAAACATAATTTAAAAGAAGATTGACAGTAAATATTTGCATAGATACAAACACTCACATATTCAGCCGTTTGTATCCAGGCAAGTTACAAATGATCCTGCTGACATAGTCAATATATGATTACCCTTAGTCCTGTCCTGTCCAAGGGTGTTTAAGCTAGTTGAAACCCTACTGGATATATAGCCAGTTGCGTAAAACCTTATAATGAAGTAGGTCACCAACTGGTTATGTTACTTGCAGGTTTTCATGTGAAACAGTCTGAATGAAAGAAATCACTTATCAACCAAACAACCAATCACAGACACGTTGAAGATATATCAACACAAAGATTAAACAAATTCACAGCAAGACTCGGTACAGTCAAGTGCAAACGTTTGATCCTTTTGCATGCTTAATCCTGATTGGCCAAAAGGTTCATGTGCTTTTTGGTCACTATTATTGTGTTTCTTTCCTGCATCTGGCATTTTATCTAGCTAGCTTTTAGCAATTTAGGGTTTCCACAAAAATCTACCTTGATTGAAATTGTATGATTTTTTAGACATAGGAGCTTATTAACCAGCTTCAGAGTATAGGGCCCAGAAGAGAAGCAATTTATTACTGTTCATTGGATGATTTCAAACTATTTATTTTACTTAGTAATTACACATAACTGTATCTGTATCTGCAGTAAATTATACATTGTTTTTTTTCTGCCAATCACTTCAGCTTAAGGTCAAGAGGGGCATGGTACCCTGGACAATCTTAGGTCGATCTCAGAGCTAACAAGGCGATGTTACACTGTAGGCACAACTTTCTTTAACAGTCCCTGAGCTTAAGCATTTCTAAATCCACTTCACAACATTGTACATGCAAAATCATGCAAAATAAATCCCCCAAATATTCCCCATAAGAACAACAAATCATGCAAACAGTCACTGGCGGACGACTAACAACGGCTTTGTTATTTTTAAGAAAATGGTTTATCAGGCACGTAAAGTCTATTTAATTTGGCTCTGTGCACAAACATTGCCATGGAAACACACACTAACGCCAGAGTTAAAATTGCACACTGAATATTTTCACAGGTTATATTAGCACATAGATGAAAGGTGATGGTAATTGGCAGTGACACCATAATACATCAAAAGTTAGTTCTTCACTTTCTCGCACGATATGTTTCATTAGACTTGATATATCTAATCACGTGACTGTTATAGTATCATAGGAATCAACCATGGCCCACATTGACATTTCAATGAAGTGAAGTATTCAGACCTTGAGGTTGGGGGCGCTGTGCCGGGGTCCTGTTTGGATCTGCTACGCCCTCTTTGGGTGGAACACTCTGGGTAAGAGAAAAAAACAAAATGTGTCAGTGATATTGTATTACAAATAAAACATATTACAAAATAAACTTGACGCTTTAGCCTCCTTGTCTAATCACACCAAATTACATATAGGATGCCTGAACATCCACACACCCAAACTCATCATGTACAACTCAAGAGCATCAACCAAAACAACCCAATCTGAAAATGTCCATTCCAGTGCAACATCATGACAGAAATGTATATGTACTGTCTATGTCATAACCCCGTGTCACATGCTAAACCATGTCAGAGCTTCTATGGATGTATTATCAGTGTGTGACGTGAACCCTATCTCATCCTGGTTAAATTCCTTTTTGATTCCTTTTGTTATTTACTGTCATTTGTATACTGCAGCCTAGAACAATACCTGTTGGGGCTGTACGGTTGTTGGTTTTTGGCCTTGTGGGGAGCGAGCAGGAGAGCGAGCGGCTGAGGCTTTAGCGGCTAAAGCCTGATTCATCTTAACTAACACCACCTCCGAGATGAGCTGACGGTCCTCTGCCTGATGGTCCCCTATCAGCTGCATGGAAGAGCCCACAACCTGGAAACAAGAGAAAATCTATGTTTATATGAGAAGTTTATTGCTCGCACACTATACTGAATGTTTTTTTAGTTCAATGAGAGTGGAAGTGAAAAAAGGAGGCAAAACAGCAGGTAAAGTCTGTTTATGATGAGTCTAGATAGGATCACATATGAGTACATCAGACTACAACTATATTCGGTTGCTCCAGTTCCTCTTTTCCTACATACATGACAAAAAGCATATTAGTAAATGCCTCATTTGGACACAGTATTTATTTATTTGTGGAGTGGTGGTTCTGAACTTCCTGCCAGTTTAGACTAACAAGCACTGAGAACTAGCCCTCGCTTTAGCACTCTGGACAGCCCAACATACTCTGGCATGCTTATTTATGGTGTAAATGCCCACTTAATTTGTCTACAGGCCACACTTCACAGTTCTTGTCCAATGTTATTAGTTTCTCAGATATTGCATTTCAAGCTCATTATACAGTACTGTGCAAATGTTTTAGTTTATTTGTGTGTGTTGTATAATAAAATGTAAACTGAGCAAGAAGTAGATCTGGATCACTATCTGGATCCAAGATATTTACAGCTTACATCTAATATCAACATTAACGTTAAGAGTCTGTCTCGCACTGAAGAAATCCATCAAAAATTAGACTTAGCAGTTTGTTCTTACTTTGCATTTTGTAAAATTGTTGAAAATAAACTAAACAAATTGAGCTTAAAACCTTTGCAAAGTACTGTTACTTCTCATTTACTTCTCATTTACTTCTCATTTACTTTGAAACGGCCACATGGATTACAATATATGTAACATGTTTTTTATTTTTAATATTTTACCAAGCACAAGCGGTCACATCCAAAAGGACAATATGATCCACTTCGATGACTAGACTGGTTTTTGTAATATGTGAACCACACTGCTTACCTGATGTCAGCAGACCCCCGTTCCAGTTTGTGATCTTTACTAATGAGTGGACCTGTCTGGGGCCTGCTGCTTACCCAGTACCGCTACATCTGACGAAAAGATAATACTGTCCACAGTGCTATCACTCTAAAGGCTGTTTGTCGAATGTTGTAATTAGGTCAGGTTCAATAAAGTGGTTCCCAGCTGAGCAGTCTGGTCAGTGTAAATTAGGACAGGCATGCTAAATTTAAGACACAGACCCTATTAGCTGTGTGCAACCAAGTGCCATATTGACAGATTCAAGGCTGCCACAAAATTACTTTGAACTAAAATCTCTATTTGTGACCTTTTCTGAATGTTTCAAAAAGATTTAACCATAAAAATCATTGTCTGTGGTGGCTAAAAGCTAAATTAATAGTAAAAAGCTTAAACGATTGTCCAGTTTTATTATATAATTCAGAATCTTAACGAGCTTACATTTACATTATTTACATAATAACAAATACTTTGAAGATGGCTGAACTCCACTCAACACTCTGAAGCTCTCTCTCTCTAGCAGCCATGGTAACATGAAATTTTAAAAAGACTTATATGCATTTACACATTGTATTTAGACAAGTAAAGGGTTGAGAAGAGTTCAGAATGGAAGAGAGCTTAAAATCTGAGCATCCACAGATGTTATTTCACACAGAAAAATGTTTGTGCAATTAAAAGGTGATATTCTTTCTGATCCACTTGATTACAGACTAGTTACCTCAGTAATGTAGTCGTTTCCATCTTTGCCGCAGATGGCTTTGACAGCACAGATATCAAGACCTCCAAAGATGTCTGAACAGGTATCCACCCACAGTTTATATCTAGTACAGACAGAAACAATGATACATGAAACATTATAAAAGCAAACTACATGAGAATCATATCTTGACACGCAGTATTAACTTAAGTAGAATTAAGCTTATGTCTATAGGTTACTAAATATATAGATTATATATACCCATTTGTTCAGAGCCTTGTATCTCTCTTTCCTAGGTCTATGGTTAAAGTAAAGCTTTGTCATTGTCAATCATATTCATATTCATATACTGCATGTTTTTCTAATATCATGCAACTGATAAATTGAAATGAATTGAAATGAATGTTCTCTATTAGTAGCTACACTCCGGCTAATTCGCCTAATGACAGGATACAAGAAGACTGCCATGTCATGTGTCACGAGGACAGCATGAGTGAAGAGCTGCTCACTTGTCAGTCATGGCCACTTGCTCCAACATGGCAGATCCGGTGTTGCTCTTCCAGTTACCAGAGATAGATGTCCGCCTGAAAAAGCATTAGCATTGTTCAAATTATACACCATTTCATACGGAAAAATACAGAACGTCATTTTTGCTCATATTACTCCTGTTGTAAGATGGAGCTGAGAATACAGTTGTTTTTTTCAAAGGTCAAACTCACATGTAAGCTTTGTAGTCCGTGCCAATTTTCTGGACCCTGATGTCGTATTTGGCGTCTACAAATGGCTCTGTGGTGCAGTACGTCTGGGTGATGGCGACTACACTGGCAATGTCCTGGAAATCACTGACATTGTCCACTTTGACCTGAAACACAGCAAAATAATACAATTAGATGCCGCAGGTATACTGGGTAATGGGCCAACAAATGCATTAAACTAACATTGATCAAAGATTTTAACAGTAATGGCACATTTGAACAATGAGTAACAGCAACAGTGAACATACAGGTCCTCAACACCAAAAGTATAGGCTCACTGAATTAACGCTAATGCTACTTCTTTTGAAAGCTTTTTATTCCTGTCCTATAGTGAGTGTTACTGGATGTATTTTATTTATTTATTTATTTATTACACAAAATTATATACCCTGTGCTGTAAATAAAGGGATGGGTCATCACAAATTTCAGTCACCAAATCAAAACAACAATTGGCGCCAGAGCTAGCAAAGGATTAGCACAAACTGTAGCTCCTGCCATTTAGTTAGCATTTCTGTACATTTATGTCTGGTATGGCTATATTAGTATGCTACAAATAAGCAAGACTATGCCACCAATATATTCATGTTTTTAGCCACAATCTTCAGTAAGGTTCTGTATTTTCTCCATTATTTTATGGTCAGGTGTCTAGCCTAGCTCTGAGCTATCACCCACAGACTTTGATGTACATTTTCAGGCTGACTAGTATTTAGTAACTTCATTTCAGTAGAGCTAAACTAAATCAGACAACAGACCGATAAGAAGCCACTCCACCCACGTTCGAAGTCTTGCAGAGTGCCTTGATATCAGATTGCTGTCCAGGGTGTGATGTAGTGGATCGATGAGGACTGGTGGAAATTGTATAAACACTCTACTCGGATTTCAGTCCCAAAATATTAACAAGGCTTTGGATTGATGACCTGACAATGAGAAAGAAACGCACGACTGGGGCTGAATGTAAAACGTGCCTAAGTCTCAATGGGGAGACAGTGAAAGATTGATTGTGTTTGTGGAGGTCAAGATTTTTTTTTGTCAACCCAAGACTACAGCCTGTTTTTAAAGGAACCATTTTAAGAATTATTTTCAAATTCTGGTCCCTCTTGGCAAATTTCACTACTATATCTAATAGCTAAGAGGTTCAGTCCCTCAGGATTTCAAAATGGTTGTGGTGTTTTAGAGTTTCAGAAGCAGTTCCCAAAGGTGGCATATTATTAACGTCTATCATGAGGGGGGTCACTGAACCATGAAAATGAAAAACAGCCTTAAATATAGGATCGCTAATGAGGCCGTTCTGTACACTACAATATTGTATCACTTGCAGACACTTGCAGATCTAAAACAATGTGGTGCCCAAAGGGTTAACTAAACTGACTAATATTTTTACCATATCGCCCACCCCTATTTAGAGTGCCATCTTTAAACCTAAATATTGTGAGAATGCAGATTTATCTGTGGTCCATGGGGAACCAGAACCTGAGCAAATGACTGAACTTGAGAGTTACCTTTCCCATTCCAGAGTGGGCATGTCCAATCTTCACCACCACAGGAAAACTCGGTGTAGTAATCTGAAAAAAACAATGGTTCATTGTTTATGAAAGGGCTGTCGGTCATGCTAATAAAGCTAGTGATACATAATTCAGAATAATGTTATGGGGCACAGAAACAGTATAACGTCTCAAAAATGGGTTAGATAAAATAAATAAGGGCAAACCTGAGGCAAAGGCCTGCATTTTTTGGTGAGTTTTGAGTAGGCTGTCCTAAATGGTTGAATACATAAGAGGCTCCCTGTGTGCGACCCTCTCAGCATTCAGGACCAGAGAGTGAGATCCAACCATTGTGAGAGTGTCTGTGTGTGTCCTGAGAACGAGAGGACGAGGGGGGAACAAGCCGGACTGCTGCTGAACTAAAAACTCATCTAGCTCCATTTTAGACCTAGGCTTTTACATCTTAAACTTATGAAAACATTTCTATCCAGCTTTGCCTTTCCTCCAGTGTCTCGCCCCCCCACTGCCTGCTGCTGGCCCAGTTCGACTCTCGAGTATCAGAAGAGCGTTAGTCGAGTGGCAGAGAGAAGTGGAGCGGTCAGAGGCAGCCGGAGTTATGGCCATGTCCCAGCAGCGGAGTGCGTGTCTGGGGCTCTGGATGATGCTCTTACTGGGAGCTTTCATGGAGAACGTGGTGGAAGGATGTAGCTGCCAACCAGCTCACCCACAACAGCTCTTCTGCAGCGCAGAGATCGGTGAGTTCCACTTTATACTAACAACACAAGTGCAAGGCCATAGGGGTTATATAGAGGTTAAAGCATAAAGGCTTGCTTAAATTTTTCTTGAATAAAATACCATTTATGGAGATTCTGAAAATAGTGCATGAGAATCTAAAATATTTTTAATGATGGATTTTGTATAAACAAAGGTTTTGCACTCAATGCCATTATACTAATAGTGTATAATGAAAGTGACAATAAACAAACATGAAACTCATTGACTTTTTTCAAAAACTATATTTGTATTTTTATTGTAATTGTTTACATTATATTAGTGTTTTGCAATTCTTTAATTTGAATATTATTTAGCTCTAAATCAATCTAGAGAATGCACCTGAAATCAATGCTAGTATAATGTGGTCTTTGATGTGGCTTAAACACAAGAACTAAACATTGTGGGGCTGAACACTGTGGCCTACTTTCCTCTTGTCTATGTCTCATGTCCCATCATCCTCTGGTCCTGAACCAGTCCAAGACCAGGCCAAAACCAACAACAACAAACGTTGAGAGGCTGAGAGTGAGCACACTCAAAGATCACACACAGCTCAACAAATACAGCAGAAAAACTAAGACACAGCTGAAGCTGAGGCTGTTTCATGAACAAGATAACCGATAAGATAACCATAAAACAGTCCGCTCATCATAGAGTTAATCGTTTGCCTGTGTGTTAAAGACAGTGTCTGTGGATGTGGGCATTTCTCACTTACTTAATTGAAGTTGCTAATGCACCCCATTAGCATAGCTCAGTCAGTATGTCGTTACCTATCTTTGCGGATCAGCTTCAGCCTCATCTCCTTTGTTTACAAAAGGTGTAGTGGGCCTTGCTTTGCTCCTCCACTTTTATGGACCCATTATTTGTATAAACTGGTCAGTATGTATACAATTCATGGTATAAAGGCCTAGATCTTGTAAATGTAGATCTGGGTTAATGGGGACCTCATATTTTTAGGCGACTGTTGTAGGTCACAGCTGTACATACAGTGTGTGAGGAGCCCAGGACACGAAGTGTGGTTTGTTGTTGTTGCTCTTTTAAAGAGAGCTGCTATCATCAAAGTAAAACACACACTCTCTTTAACATGTAACTGCTAATGTGGTTTGCCTTACCTGTTAAATACAGATAAGATGTATATTCATGACTGAACTGTATATGTATGCCTGCAGTCAAATATATTTGTTTAACAGTAAACTGTAATATGTACTGTGATATTTGAGCCCTACAACACAGTATATCCTGCTTTTTCAGGGTTAAGTTTAATAGCAAAGTTAGATATACAAGGCCGTAGCTTCCAATTGCAGTGGGCAACATGCTTAAGCCATGCCACAATGCTGTCGTCATGTTGACATAGGTAAGCATCAGGTTCAATCAGTGTGGTCCCATGTGATCAGTGGAGACCCATTTATGCAAATACACTGTATAGCTCATATAAAACAGACTTCTGTCGCACTTCTGTGACATCACTCATTACAGACCGAGCCTGAGGGATGTCCTGATACAAAAGTGAAACTTGTTGACTGTTCCCGGTGGTGGCCTGTATTTGACCTGAGTGTCTTGTCAGGTGGTGCTGAGGCCTCTGTAGAGGCTGTACTTCAGAGTGATGGCTCATCAGGACAGACCCTGTGATTCTCACAGGCCTAGTGTATTTGTGTGTGTCTTGGACCAACGCCAGGCCATGCCAACACAGCCTACTCCATCGGCCTCTTTCTCTTCCCCTCTTCTTCCCAACTTCATTTACATGTCTATGGGGCTGCTCTAATGGTCTGCATACTAACAATATCCTAGTAAAAGGCTGCTGACAGTCCACATTGTGAGCATGACAAGGGGTAACAATCCATCTGGGAGGGGGAAGTTACTTACTACATCAGTTCTCATGGTACAAGTCTGCAATATTTCTCAATGCAAAACAGATATGAATGTGCCACTTTGCAACAGAGAGGCTTCTCTGTTTTTATTGAGTTCAAACAGCTGCAGAAGATGATCTTAGTGGGAAGACATGTTGTTTAAAGAAGTAAACATATCTGAGAATCTGGGCCACACAAAGCACAACAAACAGTCATTAAGTAGTATGTAAAAGAGATCTGATGTTGACAACTAGAGGCTATTAGTGGGTGATCAAAGAGAGCGGTGTCTTCTTCAATTCAGTATAACTGTCCTCTAGCTTGACTTGTTAAAATGTCTGAAAAGCTCTGGCCAATTAGAACTTTACAGCCCATGATAAAAAATCTCAATAAGGAGCTAATTTGCTAAATCACTTTGTGTAATCTGGTCAATGGGCTCCTTCTAAATCAGGACGAGTGCAAATCAAAAGATAAGGTTGAAAAGCGGGCACTTCAAAAGCAGCCATTAGTGTGTTTGTGTATTTAAGCAGTGACAGCTTATATCCAAAACGTCATATGCCAGGCAAGTGTCACAAACATTTTTTTTAGTTGACATTTCAATTACAGGCTTCATGGCCCCACACCAGGAATTCTAACTGAACTGCTCTGCTTCTCTGGCCAATAGCCATCAATATGGGATTTGATGCCAAAATAGCAATAGAGTCCACCGCTCTCTGGCCATAATGCAAACAGATTCAGTCTTTTATTGAAGGTGTAGTTTTATGTTTCCAAAAAATAAAAAAAATCAAATTCAAATTGACCCTGGTCTATGATGTAAAGTGGGTTGTCTGTAGAAGCCAGGGGAGGACTTGACTACTATTTATCAAAGTGGTAACCCACAAACTCTGATTTGATGTTGCTGCAGAAACCAGGGGAGGGACTTCAGTACAAAAATTATTCTGACAAATTGCCCATTGTACACCATAGAACAGGGTATATATAAGGTAGAAATATATATGCTTACAGACTACACATTATGATTTTATTAATTTGCAGATCTAAACACCCACCCCAAATTTGAAATCAACACACCAGCCTCTGCAGAGCTTCATCCCACTGTAGTCTGAGTAAACTGTATGTATGCAGCTATTGTCTACCAAATTCACTAGGTCTAGGAGTTTTACTTTTATTATGAATCACTAATCACTAACTGGACTCTTATTAGCATGCTTTTAACAGTGCCACACAATTCACATTGCTTAAGTAGCAAGGATGTAAGTGACTGACAGTGGCTCAGATCACATCATGCAGCCTGGTAAGCCGTAGCTAACTCTATACAAATATGTTAGTCTAGTCTCTTTGCATTCAATTTCAAGGGCTGTTTATCGATGTATGTGGAAGGCTGGGTGTATAAAAAAAGCTGGACAAATGGTATACACCAAAAAAGTTCTAATTCACAGATACTAGTTACTTAAATAGAGTGATAGAAAGACAACATAACGTAATGGTAAAATAATTGACTGAATTAAGGATTTCACAAAATTATTCTATATAATGGGGGGCAGTGGAGGCCCTGGGTTTGATCCAACACACAATTACTGTGAGTCTGCTTGTTCTCTCCATATTACTGAGTATGTCTCTGTGTCAGCCCAGCAACTAACTTGTCACTGTCCACGGTGAAAATCTCCTAAAGCCCATAGGTGCTGGGATAGACTCCAGTCATCCATAACCTTTAGCATAAGTGCTTTGTGAATCAATTAATAGCGCATTTAACCCTGAACTACAAGATCACTAATTCACTAAGTCTAGATCCTCATGGGCACTGTAAGATGGGTCCAATGGACTAGCAAAGTTCTCCACTCTTTACATATTTCAAGTTCACATTCACAGTTTAAACTGCATGTTAACTTGTGCTATCCAAAGACAGAATTAATTAGCTATGGAGTGCTTTGACAGACTGTTTAAACTGTCACTCCCCACTGCCCCGTTACTGTTTCAGCTGGATGCTTGCACATTAAATACAATTCCCTTCATCTCACTGCCATGTTTCACAAAAGACATATTTGACTGTGCAAGTTAATATTATGACTAATGCATTTGTCTGGTATAAGTTTGATGGACAGAAAGTGGAACAGTACTTTAGAATTTTTTGGGACTTCAAATCACTAAGGCTGTAAGGCTGTCTGAGTAGCTTGCTATCTTGAGACTATGCCCCCAACCAAAACTACCTATTGCTGTAATGAGTGAACCTGCTATTGAGGCTCTATAATTTTGCTAAAGACATGCTGTTGATTACTGTTGTAAGAAAATCAATACATTTAAGAGAAGCTAAATAATTTAGTTGAGTTGAGCCAAGGAGGTAATGTTTTTGATAGTGTTTGTCTGTCCGTCTGTCTGTAACTGGCTTTACTCAAAAACTACTGAACCGATTTAGATAACATTTGTAAGGAAGGTCAGGAATGAGACAAGGAACGATTGAGACTTTTGGGAATGACTGTCTGGATCCAGGACTTTTTCAAACAATTTCCGTGCAGGGCATCTCCTCCATTCCTGCCTTATGAAACCCGACATCTGCTAATGCTTTAGCAGTGGTAAAGTCACAGTTGTCAGTCCTTTGAAGATGTGACGTAGAAAGCACTCAGGAAGCGCAGACCTCCGCCAAGGCAGCTCATTTTTCCTATTCACTCGTAAAACAAATGGTTCTACAAAGAATTGGAAGACATTTTCAGGGAAGGTCAGAAATGACACATGGAACAATTTATTAGATTTTGGGACTGATCCGGATCACTCCCTGGAGTCAGGATTTTTTCAAAGAATTTGTTATTCATTTGAATGGGACAGACATCTGAGGCTTGTCTCTGGCGCCAGCTTGTGGACATGTCATTGTATTAAGAATTTGAATTAATTGTGGAAAATTAATAGAAAAAAAGAAAGAGAAGTCACTATTTTGTTATTTTTTTCTGGAGGGGTGTCCAGTCCCACAGAAGGCTCTATTTGGAACCGTTTATTTTAGGAGTGCATATAGGGGAAATTAGCTACCATGGCGGAGGTCTGCACGCCAAATGTGATCATTTACTGAGGCAGCTGTGTTTTAAAAATGTATTTATCTTACCAGAGTGTCAGCAAGATGAAGTACAAGATGTTCTTTTTCTGAATAATAGAGATGTTTAACAGTAGCCTACACATTGAATTGACTGGTATGTATTGATAATGCTTTCATTCATAGTATGCTGAAAACATATGTGTGCAGGGAATGGTTGAATGGGACGAGGGGGAGCTACTTGTTATTCTGTGAGAGTTTGATTTCCCTCCGACACCGAAGAGGGACATATCCTGTGTCACTGAGAGGACTGGCTGAAGCACAAAGACAACAACTCATCATAACACTTAACATTTTAGGACAAAAAGAAAGACAGACAAAGTCACCTCATTCTGATAGTCCTTGAAGAAGAGAGTGTAAATAGATTTTTTTTTTCTTGACAGTGATCAGGGCAAAGATCTCGGGAGAGAAGATTGTGTCGCCTAGCAACAGCTCCTCACCGTACATGAAGATGATCCAATATGAAATCAAGATGATCAAGGTGAGAGCAGTGGGCAGCAGCAGTGACATGTTTTATTTTGGGTATACAAGATGTTTTTGAAAATGGAACAAAGCAATGTTGAAGGAAGCTTCATTCACCCCACAACAACCTATTTAGCCTGTGAACTGTTTGTAAAGTTGTGTTGTTCCCCTTTGAGCCATTGACCACACACAAACGGAATAGTGCAACATCAAAGATTAAAACATAAAAAAAAAAATAGCTAAACACGGACAACAAAGTAAATAATATAAAAATAATAAATAATAACAAAAATAAATGAAAGAACAGAAAATAAAAAAGTAGTTTAATGATCCTTTTTATCACCACTTTTATTTTGTTCTGCTCAATTTATTCTTACTGATTATAATTTGTGTTTTACTGTTTTATATGATTCTCTTTAAGGTTTACAGTCGGTTTGAAGGATTTTACAATGTCTTTATCTTTTTCGAATCTTTCTAAATAAAAAATGCGTATGTTTGTGGTTCTGCTATCTTTTTACAATTGTATTGCTGCTGTTTGTATCAGTGTCATTATATGTTATGTTTACCCTGTATATTTCTCAGATGTTCAAAGGGTTTCACAAGGCCAAGGACATCCAGTATGTGTACACTCCTGTCTTCTCCTCTCTGTGTGGAGTCAAACTGGACTCCAACAACAAGGCTGGATACCTGCTCTCAGGTGCACTCTAAAATGACTTATACTCCTGTTGCAATAGAAAAGGCTTGTGAGGCAGAAGTGGCATAGGATTTGTGTGTTAGTTTGTCCTTTGAGGCTAATGACAGGAGTCTTGCATGATGAATGAAGGTGGAAACGATGCAATTAACACGTGTGTCAGTAAGTGATATTTCTGTAAGACTATTACCATTAAGCTCAAAAGGACAACCTCAAGAGTGACCGACTTTTAACCCGTACATGTAATGTGTTCATTTTAATGGTGCACACATATTAATCTATTTCGTTGTGACCAAACAGGAAGCATGTGGAGCGATGGCAGGATCTCAATTGGTCAGTGTGACCTGGTGGAGACCTGGGACAACCTGTCTCTGTCCCAGAAGAAGAACCTGAACTACAGATACCAGATGGGCTGTGAATGCAGAGTGGGTAAAACACTCTTCTACTCACACATTAGAAAAGGTGGAAGGTTATTTTTACTGAAGTAATAGACATTTTTGAGAAGAAGCTTCAAGAAGGGTGGAAGGACCAACCAATCAAACAATAGGAAACATATGTAGAATAATAGCTTCAGGACTAGCCTAACAAAAATGTAAAAAATAAATAAATACATGTTTTATTCTTATTTGTCGGTCAATAAATTTCAGCGCATAATGTTTTGACCGAGTTCCCCTTCATTTATGGATTAGCCTAATTAATGTATTTTGTGTGTCCCCAGATCAACACATGTTACAGTGTCCCATGTGCGTCCACTGGTGACCATGAGTGCCTGTGGACAGACTGGCTCCTGGACAACAGTCTGAACGGGGAGCAGGCCCGACAGTATGCCTGTATCCGCCGCTCTGACAACAGCTGCAGCTGGTACAGAGGAGGACCGCCCCCAGAAAAGGACTTCCTGGACATCACTGACCCATGAATGGTAAGACTGATTATACTGTATTGTTATGTTTATGTATTTGTTCATGTTGTAGTCTGATGCCTGTATATTAAAAAGTGTCATAATTGGTGGTAAATTCAAAACGGGCAATTTTAGTTTGTTGCTATCACCAGATTTTTATACAGGAACAACTTAACACTTCAGCACTCTTCTTCACAGAGAAAGAAGAGCTGCCCCAGCTTCATTCAGCTTGTACCTCTACACAATGTCTCTGTTTGTGATGGAAATGCATTATGTTAAAGCAGCATTTACAGTATGATATGCAAAGGCTACATTATGTAATCTACCTTAGAAACTATAAGATCTACCATGTTACATGTATAAAGTCAAAAAGTGACGCATATATAGCCAGTCAGCAGTCAGCACTCACCATCTGATACACCCTTGTTCATCTGTTCATATTACATAAAAAATGCAATGTCCTTGAACCACAGTTAGATTACTGTACATATAATTATACTTGTATACCTTTATTCTGAAGTTAGATCTATTGAGCTACTTTATTTTTGTGTTATGTTCTGTACATATGTATTTTGTGGGCATTAACAATTGAAAGACTAACACTGTCTCCATATCTTAACAGAAATGTAATCCTCTGTATGAGCAGTTTTTGTGGTATTCTTTGTGCCAAAAATCGTATGGGTGCTCTGCACCTACTCACCTGCCACACGCCTTTAAGGAAAACACAACAACAGTTCTACATGGCTCCACAAACATGACTATTGTATTAAACTCATAAAGGTTTAACCAAACACCCAGAATAACCACAAACCCAAACAAAAGTTCTCTAAAACTATGAAGAACCTCTGGAGAACAGTTACAGAAAGTCATATGACATGGATCACAAAACCCAAATCCACATAAACATGTGCATTCATAAAAATGTATGTAAACATGTATGATTCTGACAACAAACTCTAATGATTAAAATTCAGTTCTGTTTATGTTAAGAGACAATGTAACAATAAAGACAAGAGTCTGGACTGCTTCACTCAAGTGATAGATTCAGGTGGAATTATTAGAGACTTATATGTAATATTAATGTATGTATGATGCACAGTGGTGTATAGCTTGTCAACGGCTTCGTGTTTGTTTTTTATTGCAAGAAATCTTTGTATTTATGTTTGTTCCAGTCAACATTTTTTTATTTCCATGTACCAA
Source organism: Philypnodon macrostomus (assembly GCA_036025475.1). Taxonomy (NCBI): domain Eukaryota; kingdom Metazoa; phylum Chordata; class Actinopteri; order Gobiiformes; family Eleotridae; genus Philypnodon; species Philypnodon macrostomus. Next base: position 22,882 of record JAVQKC010163744.1, read on the forward strand.
AAAATATTGTATATAAAATGTGTTGATGAGAAACTGTGTCAGACTCTTCCTGAGTTGACTCATTTAACATGGCTAAGTATTATATCTGATCAATATAAGTAATAAGGCCATCTCCCTGGGTCAATCAAAATCCAAACTAAACTATCAAAATGTTCAACATTGCACTAAATGTGTGAAAAGGAGAAGCCAAATTTAAAAAAAACTGAGAACCTGTGATATATAATAGTAAGTCCATCAGTGTCCATAAAACTGGGAATAAATCAACTATACCTCCAGCCTCTCTCTTTATCCCCAAACACTGACAACAGAATCTATTTAAACTGTTAAACACTCACCATGTCTTTATAGTTGGGGTAGAAAGTCTGATCAATGAGAGGGAATCTATCCACACCCAGCCTTTTCTGGTAGTTTATCAGCTGTGAGAACTAGAGGAAGAGAAATATTTGGTTAAATTCTGTTTTGTCGAACCGTTTTTTTGATCATCTCCCATGAAGAGTGTAGCCCTTACAGCCCAGGGTTTGTCGCAGAGGTTGTAGATAGAGTCCAGTGAGTTGACTGAGGGGATGCCTGCGTACTGAAGACCAATGATCAGGTTCCTGAAGTCCTCGTTCTGAGCCATGCTGAAGGCGTGTTGACGCACCAGCACAAAGTCAGGACGGAAGGATCTGCAGGACACAGAGATGGAAGTTAAGAGATGGTTTAGATCAGGGTTGCTACTTTTTTTGGTGATGCTTTATCTATACTGCTGTATCAATATATCAGAATTAATAATAGTTTGCATATTTCACATTCAAATCTGTCAGTACTTAAATAGTGTTTCTTATTTTATTTATTTCTTATTGAGGAAGTAGACTTATTTGTGAGATACTGATTCACCGTTCAAGTTAAATAGTTTAAATTAACTGTATTCCATAAATAGATGATCCATTCATTGGAACAGAGTTTAAAAACTGGAGTAATCCCTTTAAAACCAATGATATATCTTAGGTTATTGTGCAATATAACCATTATCCCAGTATTGTTATATTTTGATATTATCGGTACTGTGAACCATACACGTATCATATCGAACCGTGAGGTACCTTGAGGTTCCCAGCCCTAGTTTAGATCGCTCAACACAATAAAAACCAAAAAAACCTGAGTTATTGTATACAAAGTTAGATAAAAAACAACATTTGTCATACTTAACTATATAGATATCTATGTCTAGCACTGGCACTTAATCATAGAAGTCTGAGCATGTGTTTATCAGAGCTAGAGGGAGCTGACTGTTCTACTAGTGGTCGCTAAAAGTACTGAAGAAAAACAAAAACTACAAAAATGGTGCAGAGATTGAAAACAGTGTGCAAACAATTGTGCAGCTTAGTGCTAAAAACACACTTACTACTAATAGGGAGCTGGAGCCTATTCCAGTCATACACTGACATTCAAAGTTGCTTTAAAATCGCATTATTCATTCACTCCATACACTGGTGGTGGTAAACAACTAGTGTATCCACAGCTGCCCTGGTTCAGTCTGACAGAAGCGTTCCTGCCATTCTGCATCTATGGCCCCTCCGACCACCACCAATAACCAATCACACAACCACATTCATTCATAGGCAATGTTGGTTAGGTGTCTTGCCCAGGGACACAACAACAGTATGTGCTCGGGCGGGGATTCAAACAGGTGCAGGGCGAGCACCTACCCACGGCGCTACTGCCTTTCACACATGCTTGGGGCCATTTGGAGTGACCAAATGCATGTGCTGTATGACTTACTGAGGTAGGAGGCAGCTACTGAGAGAGAGAGAACAAAACCAAAAACTAAAGTAGCAAATCCTATTAAAAAGTAGAGAAAGACAAATCTCTGTGCATTTGGTCTATTATATCTTCTACTTTAGTTAGTCCATTTCAACTATAGACTCTATGGAAAACAGACTGCAGGTTTTTGTCCATAATACAACTATAAGCCGTCTGGGACACTGTAGCTCAATAAGAAATCCAATGTAAATGCGTATAAGTGAATGTAGAGGAGTCAGCTGGTTCTTCTGGGCTTCTCACACAATGGTCTCAGTGCTGCACTAGATTTCATTAGTAATTGTTAATACATTACAACTTTTGAACAATTGGATAAATCCCACACAACTTTGTCCAAAAAACAGTGTCTAGCCTCATACATTTTTAATCCATTATAAATAAAACAGGGACATGCTCTCTGGAAAGATCTCCATCTCTGATGTGGTTTTCAGTCATTAATTATTTGTGGATGTTATTAATGGTAGAGATCCCAAACGATGTTAGTCTTTCTAGCCATTTAGTTTTTTACAATGCTATGTAAAAATAATAATAATAATTTCCCATACTCTTCATCCACAGTAAAGCTATTTGCAAATGGTTGAATAAGGGCCAAAAACTACACAACTTTGGCTGTATTTTTCTGTTACGTGAGTGTAGAAAATCTGCAGATAGAAATGCAGGCCTGTTATGAAATTTACAAAGAAGAAGAAGAAAAAGTGATGCACAGTTTAACAGCAGCAAGTCTTTGAAAACCCTTGAGAACAACTGAGTGTGGTGCAGTGTGTATGCATTTACTGTTTTCATCATTAACTCACACTTTCTATTTCCCCATTTTCTGCATTTCCATCAGAGCAACTATGGGCAGGGTACACCATGACAATCAGTCACACAGGCACAAGCTAGACTGCATTATATCTCTCCATGAAAAATATAATTATATCCATATCAGTATTGGCTCAGGCAAGGCCCAAAACTTTGACCAAAATTCTGTTGTTGGTTGGTCTCTACTTTAAGTTTGAAGCCATTGTCCCCAATAACTAGTAAAAAAAACTAAACTAAATATAATATATATATATATATAAACTAAATATAATATATATATATATATATATATATTATAGATTTTATAATATATATATATTAGATTTTATAATATATATATATTATATACACACACATATACTGTATATATTGTGTGCAAAGACATGGCATGATGTATACATAATAAAGCAATCTCAACAGCTTAGAGTACCCTGTATTGGGTAACATGAAGAATAACCTGACCTGAACAGCAAACATACTAAAAAGAACTTGCGCACCACCACTGTTCTCCATACCACAGCTTTGACAACCACTATACAATCTTTCACACTATACTCTTGCATCTTTGTATATTTAATTGCTGTTTGACTGGCTGTCTGCCACATGACAAAGACGAACTGGAGTTTCTTGTACTATGTTATTATGTCATATTAAGAAAGTCGAGAGGCCTGAGGAGAAGACATGCTCAGCACCAGGGAGTTACTTGGCAACACGCAGCCCAAAGAAAAATGTCTGCTTTGACTTCAGATCAATAGACACAATGCAATTAAAGAGAGGGATGGAGATAGTTAGAGCATCCAAGTCTGGCCAATGTTTTTTGTGGGCTATCAGAGGCTCAAATGACGTGTTCAAAAGTCAATGATGCTCAGATGGAAATTTACCCAGCTCCAATAATGTTTTAGGATCTAATACTTACCCACTGTTAACTAAAGACGCTGGCACCTTCCAATTTGATCTGTTTTTTTAGAATGAGCTACTCTCATTGTAAACAGTATATTCCATGCACTCACAAGTTTGTCTGAAAGATCATTACTACCCCGATCCTTCCACAAACCAAATGTTATCACAAAATAGTTCAATTATATAACTACATTCAGAAGCTGTGTGGGCGAAGACAGAAACAAAGAAAAACAAGCTAAACTCAAACGTTGGAGCTATTTCTGCAGCCAATGGTGACTTTATGCTACAGGTCTGTAAATATAGTATTAGTTTTACAATATTTACACTTCTGTAATCATCATATCTACTGGACTTATTCATCTGGTCTGTAACTCTAATGAAACTATTGGCTATTGTCGGTCTTGGCAATGCATTTATGGGACAGTCTTTCACACTGACTGAGGCCCTACGGAAGAAATAGGCCTGGACACGTACAGCACACGGACCACACTCGGTGTGAATGATATTCTGGAGGAAGACCGCACGGAACCCGCTCTCCACCCGTACTGCATTCAGTGTGAATAATTGTGAGCAAGACAGAAGGAGACTTGTGCACAGCTTCACTGACCTGACCACTTTGGTGCCTCCTCTAATGATCTGCATGTCCACATTACAGGTGCCACTGGTGTGTGACACCAGATTGACCTCAGAAAACTCAGCCTGCAAAAGGAAACAAAAAATAGAATTACATTTTCTGAAATTAAACCTTAATTTACAGATCATTTGAAACAGCATTGATAGTCTTCTTGTTGACATACACATTCATTTTAATAAAAGACAAACCCTATGCCCATTATGGAGAGTTAAAAAAAGATAAATAAAAAGTGCTTGTTCAAAATAGATCAACAATAGTTCAACAATAGTCCTTATATAAGCATGTTTATTCATATTTTCTGTAATAAGTAGCATGGGCCTCAGGCGGGGTACACACGCTAGTTAGTCACAGAACTGACACAGAGGCATACAGAAAGACAACCATTATTTGCTCGGGGCAATATAGATTGGACAATTCTCCTGTACGGCGGCGGGTGGAGGAAGCGGAGTACCTGTAGAGAACCCATGTAAATCTGGATAAGACATGCAGACCCGACCTAGAGAGAGTGAAGCTGAATCAAACCCACGACCTTCTTGCTGGAAGGTATGTATTTTTTGTAAATCACAGATCATTTTGAATAGTATCGACCATGTGCTTATGCCTTATTATGTTCTGTTTTTGAAAATGTGGTATTGAAAATGGGATCTAGTTTAAAGTATTCTCCTGAGTATCACGTTTGAAATTCTATTGAGAATTGAATTTAAAGACCTCTATTGAGCTGCTGCCTGTGTGTGGTCCTGGTGATAATACGTTTTTCCCTGTGACTCATATCTGCACCTCGTCCTGTTTGTGTGTCACACTGTCAGCTTCTATTAGCTGAACTTCTCAGTGTGGAGCAGATAGGCCTTTCAGAGCAGAGTGAAATGGCTTCCTGATTGGATGATTTGACCAATACCAAGATGTCAAACATAGTAAATGCAATATGATAATGTTTCTTTTTCTTTGACATACGTGTTACTTATGGCACTTTATCATTGATAGGACATGACAATATACCAATTCATACCTAATACGTATGTCCAGTACATGTGGAAGAACTGGCACAAATGAAAAGTATAATCAAAGTAATAATTATTTGCAATGTATCTATGCATATATCATTGTACATATATGATTTTGGTGCATGTTTGTGACATACCTGCTCCACTTTAAGGTCATAGTCGCCCAGCACCTTTTTCCCTCGAAAAACCTTGGCCCTGGAAGAAAACAGAGAAGAAAAAGCCACATCAGTGACAAATCTCAGCTGCTACCATTGCCCCCTAGTGGACATTCAGGTCCTTGTTTAATAAAGGCAGGAAGGAAATGGATGCCTGTTTTTGGACAGATAATGCGCTAGAGTAATTGTGGTTCAGTAAAAGAGTGTATTAAAAACTACTGATCACATTAAATCGTGAAAACATCTACCAGAAATGTTTTTTTTAGATGCTTTATTGAGTTGATCTATAAATATTAATATGTTAATATTTAAAAAATCTCCACTAGCAGATGGACACAAGGTCATAGCACGGAGCGAGAGACACTAGTCGCTGTGAGATAAATGTTCAAACAATCCCGTAGAGAGGTTCACAGATGGGTAATAGTCCATCATCATCATCACTAGCCCATAGACCTGTTCAGAAGAAACAACTACAGTGTCCTCTCAAAAGAACTGTATATTGATCTAGTATTATTCAAACTACCATAGTGTCATGCTGGTTGCTGGCAGTTGAAATACAGACTGTTTTAAAATTACATTTACAAATCTATAAACCCAACATTCATTCATTCTCTATCTTTGGTTTATTATTCACATTCCCACAATGGCCAGTTAGTCACAGCATACATCCAAGCAAACAATCTTTACTATCACAACATCGAAACACACATTTGGTCACATATAACACAATCAAATGCTTATGTCCAGAAGTGTTGCACTGTAAATAACAGAAATGCTCTCATGTGAACTACCGAGGTTCAATCACAATCACACTGAAAACAATGTAGACTGAACACAGACCACAATACTTCAAGTTTAACATTTTAAGGACATTAGCATTAGCCGCCCAACATGTGCTTAATATCAAAGCCTGAAAATAAAGCATTAATAACTGGCTTGAGATATTGGTCACAGAAGAAATGAGCTCTTTATAAGCTGTTATCTGCATTTCTCATGGAAGGGACTATACCAGCTTGGGCAGATTCTAGCCCACACAAACTACTGTAATGCTAAGTACTATTAAACTGAATGGATTTTAGCTCTCATTCACTTACAGCCTTGTTTCACTGCTGCACTTGATGTGTTTTCTCTCTGGCAGCTGGATTATTTGGTTTGTTGAAATTAAATAATGGTCCTACATCCACGGCTTCCTCGAAAATCACTGTAATTGTCCATTAGGGCCTCATGAAGCAGGTCTGTGTGTACTGCTCTGTATTAGTGCTTCTTATATTTTGAACAATGTGAATGTAAAACACACTGTTACTCATTCATTACAGTCAAACATGTTTTAGTCTAAAAGCCAACTGTGTCTGCTCCTTGAAAATATACAGTACTGCTCAAATGTATTCAGGCTGGTTTAAAGACATGCCTTTACAATCCAGTCATGGGACCACACTTACACTAAACTTACAGCTAGAGTCACATCATTTCATCAGTTGTAGGTTGCCCACATCTTTCTGTCTCTTCATGCAAATTCTGAAAGTTGAAAAAGGGCATCTGGACAAGGTTTTGATTGTTGAAAAGCTTTCATCTGCCAGTCCAGCAGACTTCTTCAGTTCTGGTTCGAAAGGTGGGTGAGCTGAGATTATAGGCTGATACTTGGGGGAGTGGTAAACACCTGTAGGATGGGCTGTGCCCTCCCATTAATATGCTAATGGTGAACCCTATTGGTGCTAATGGCGCTCCCTCTCTCTATTGTTCCCTAGTTTCAGCTGAAACTCACCTCTGTGGTCTGCAGTGAATGACCTCTACCTGGATGAATGACAACCTTCACCGTCGTCTTCATGCAAATGCTAGACAAACCAGATGAAGTTAGCAACTATAGGCCAAGCATGGGTTTACATCATAATAGTAATAAAGACAGGAAGGAAATGGATACTGCAAAGTTTCTGGGTACAGACAGAGATCCCACCAAAAATGTATGATACTCAAAGTACTCTACAATTGACGTGAACCTACGCTGTCGTCCCCGACTGCAAAGTGTATATCGGCAAAACGCCTATATACGTCACAACTGGCACCAACGGGCACCTTAATCAGACATTGTGTGATTTCTAAGGGTTTTAATATTGTTAAGAGGCCCCTCCCCCAAACCATGACAAACATGTGAAGGGTCTGTTTGATTTTTTTGATTTGTCTGGATGTTTGTGAAGAATGTTTTTTGTACATAAAATATACAATTGCCTGGATTACTGTGCCAAAATTCACGCGATTGTGTTTATGTTCAGCTGGATTATTGACTCAATTCAATTCAGTTTTATTTGTATAGCCCTATATCATGCCACAGAGGGCTTCACAAAAAGAGATGTATGTAAACAATAAACAAGATCATTGCAAACAGTAACAAATTTAATAGATAATCAATAAACACACAAACAAGAGGACTGCCATCGCGGCAAGGAAAAACTCCAAAAAACCCATTTATGGGAAAAAGAGAAACCTTAGGTCATATAAAAAGCCTTGGTGTAGGTCTGCCTCTTCTTGTGTTTCTAGTTCTATATCTATATCAAAATTCACCCACTGGAAATCAAAAACTTTTGTGCTACAGTATATGTCTTGAAGTTTCAATATTCTACATGACTTAGGCAACATAACACTATTATTGTATATTGTTTAAATGGCAACTTGTGCATAATGTAAGCATTGGCCACAGTGGCAGGTGTAGGTGTGTAATATATTCTCTTCAATCATGCATGTCCTGCAGTCAAGAAACTATAGCAGCCTCTTCTCAGTCACTTGTCCTTGAGCAGCCCACTGGCAGCTGGAGAAACCAGACATCTGTCAGCGCTGCCAGCTTCTGTGAGCCTGCCCAAAAGGCCACTTCCATTACCACTGCAATAGATGTGCCTATAGTGAAACCAATGTCCATAAGGAACCTCTCACCGTCAAAATATATGGGTTTCTCAACAGTCTGGATGGAGAGTATGTGACCATTTCTATTACATTTCCTCAAAAGAGACTTCAAAGATCTGCTTTAGAAGTGAAAATGTAAATGATGGCAAACATGCTTTCTTGGATAAGTGTTGTTACAGGCGTGATGTAAGGTTTTTGGTGAGATGAAAGGGTCGGCTCAGTTCTATGGTCCCTGAGCTTGAGTATATGTCCTCATGAGTTATTTAATACTGCATAGGAGAGATCCAGCTGCAAGATTGCTGGATGACATATGGAGAGAATAACATATAAGTTGATCAATCAGCCTGTGTACTGTGTTTGTGCCGGTCCCAAGGTCAGATAGATTGGAACAAGCTGTCAGTAAAGGCATTTGACATTTGACAAACCAAATGCCCAAAAAATTACTGTAATATGCCATTCACTGCACATGCTTGATTGTAATAAGCCAGACCATTTTATGAAAGTACATTTTGATCCAAATTGACTTGCTCTGATTCCATTTTCTATCAGGCATACTTTTACTAGACTATTTCGAAGTCACTTTTTGTAAATAAATAAATAAATAAGGTAAATAGCCTGTACAAAGGGAGGAAATAGTGCTATTGTGTTTCTAATTTGATTTCACATTCAATACTTTTTGTAATGATTTTTTTGAAGGACTATTACTACACTAAGGCAATACAGAGTGAAAACTTCAATAGATTAAGCTTGTCTTCCATTCATCTAAAGCACAGAGGACAGTGTAATTAGAAGATGTTAGCCCCGGTCACAGTGCAGCGACAGATGGCCTTGTGCCAGCTGCACGTCGGGCACTGTAAATCATCGAGATGTTTACCCATGATTAAAGATGTTCTGTGCTCAGATCAGTACCGCTGCTATAGCTGTAAGACTGAGAAAGATGATGTTTAATTAATGATTCAACACTCCAGTGATCAATTCCTAGCTGCTGTTTGGCGCCTGCAGGAGGTTGACCTGTGAATAAGACAAAGTGTTGAAACACATTCAAGCACTTTGCTAAAATATCAGCTTAATTGACTATTAGCATGCTGTAATAAAAAGGAGGATATACAGGCAGACATATTTAATAACTGCAAATGTAATATGCCATTTATAATAGTCTCACATGAGTTTACATTGATTTTGTTTCTAAATAGTTCTTGTACAGTAGTGGCAGGTATGGGCATGTTTTTGACTGAGAGTCCACTTTAGGTTTTACTTAGTGGTCAGCACCTAAATACCCTAAAAACTCACAATAAAATCAGTCCTTTACACTTCAGAGCTATGGGATTTTAACAAATACTATGCTTGTACAAAATGTTTAAACCCATCTTGGTAACTGCTGTGATATCCACTATAAGCAGCAGACATATCTACTCCCTCTTGTGACTTAGGCCACATCAACAGGCTAGTCAATTTCCTGCACACTGACAATGTAATTATGCAGAATTGTTTCCTGAGCCTTTAAATCTTCATAATTGCTCAATAATTATAACCACACTAACACAAAGTGATACTAAAATGCAGCGACACCCTGCTGGTGTGATAACAGAAGATGCGACAGGTGCTATGAAGGCATCGAGAGTGCACAAACAAATCACGTTGACGTGCTAGCGCCACGAGTGTGCCCAGCTAATCTCCACTCCGATCGGCCCTAATTGGTTTCATTTTGGTGGGTTAAGGTCCCCATCTGGGCTGATGGACACAGTTGTTGGTGCACTGTCGCAGTTTGGTAATTATGTGTCACCATTATCTGTGAGCTCTGTCAATGTGCTGTTCTCGTGTAAAAAAAGAACCTTGAGGCAATGCTATAGAAAATGTTTATTGACATTTTTTCCACACTGATGCACGCTGGAGAGAAAAGAGAGGTTTAACACTTACAGTGAACTAAGACTACGCTGTCGTCCCCGACAACAAGGTGTACATCGGCGAAACGGCTGCATAACTCTGCCCCAAATTCTGTCACCAACGGGCACCTTAATCAGACATTGTGTGATTCCTAAGGGTTTTTATTTTGTTAACAAGCAATGAAGGGGCCCCGCCCCAGTCTATTTGACTTTTTTGATTGTCTGGATGTTTGTGAAATTTAGTAAATTTCCCTAAAACTACATTTGTCTTTCAGTCTATAGGGGGCGCTATTGAGGTAACTGACATCATATTGGTCAGATGTCTTCAGGGCCGGGGGGTAATTAGGTGTTTCAGGTTTGAGCCTAATGGGGGAAAATATCGGCAAGTTAGAGGTTGTCAATTATACCTGACCTCCCAATTTCAATCCAATATGGCCGACTTCCGTTTGTTGTGGCCATAATAATATTTTATGTTGGTACACTGTGGCGAATCACTGTACCAAGTTTCATTGCTCTCTGCCAAAGTAAGTGTGTCCAGGGTCCCATAGGGGTCATAAACATGGGGGCGCTGTAGAGGCATTCTTTATTTAAAAAAACCTCTTGTTTGGCCGATATAATAGTAAGCCTGAAGCTTGCATGGGTAAAGACACAATAGAAAAAGAAAGAAAACGTTTTAATGTTATTATGTGTGTAATTTTGTGGTTAAGCATTAAGTACTAATGTAGCCTACTTGATAAGCTAATGTTATGAAATGTTTCATTGTCCAGGGACCGCCAAGGGAAAGTATAGCCTTAGCTCAATCTGGTCCAGAGCATCTTTTTTCTTATGCATATAATATAATTGCACATGGTCCTTGATAAATAAATAATAAACTAAACTAAACTAATAACACTGAGCAAGAAGCCCAGCACCATCTCTGGGGCTTGGGCCTACATACATGTCTGACCAGCTAAACCTATTAATTCTTGATCACTCAACAATAGATAGGCATATTGTACAGAGAAAAGGAGTCAGTGGTCACTGCACTAGTCGATATCAGTGAATGGTTAATGGTATTGTGTAACTTAAAAGACATCCATACTTACTCTTAGTCTGAACTAGCCATCCATTGTTAAAATTCCATAGCTTTGAAATGAAAAAGACTGAATACTGTGAGTTTAAAGTTTACAAACTCACAAAAATCACACTTGGATTGCTCCCACTGACACTGACACGTTTGGGCCCTGTTGTACCGGAGGTTTAAACAGGAACCATGTGGGTGGGTTATAGGTTTGCAGACAGCAACGCCTTTTAGTAATACTACATAAGGACACCAAAAGCAGCAACGTAAGCAGCTAAAAAATACAACAGAATTCATTTTAACATTCAGGGCTTTGATCGCTCCACCAGAGGGCGCTGTATGTCAAGATTCACCAGTGACACAGAGGAACCAGGCCACAACCCAAACCCTGGAAACAGAGGCTCAGTGAAGCTGGAGGTGAAGGTGTAGAGGTGGAACAAATCACCATCCGAGCGGATCTTATAGAGGGACAGAGATCCAGCCTCAGAGTCCAAGAACACACACACTCGACCTGAGCGAGAGAAGGAGGAGGAGAAGGAAGAGGAGAAGACTGGTGTTTCTATCTTATTGTGACAGACAAAGTAGTTTCCATGTCTGATCTTCAGGCTCCAGGACTGATCATTGTCTCCAAACCAACAGTCGTCGCCTGTTCGTCTGATCCCTCTGTTACTCACTGCTATATCAACCTCCCACCCGCTCCAGTCCACCTCCCAGTAACAGCGCCCACTCACACCAGTAGAACACAGAACCTGAGGCTTGTCTATGAATCTGTCCTGATGATGTGGATAGTGCTGCTCTTCCTCCACACCAGTCACAGTCTTATTGTTGTCAGACAGCCTGAGTTTTCTATGAGCGGTGTTTGGATACAGAGAGAGTTCACAGGAATCTGAGAAAAACAAATACAATACACTTATTGCATAATTTCCTGCTCAGGGTAAAACACAGATGTGTTCATTGAGGTAAACGGGTAAATCTGTGTTTAATGTACACAATGCTGGATAACTGTTGTAAAATGTGAGCTTCTGTGGGAATATGGGTATTATTGGACTGACGTTCTGCTCTTTTTTAAAATACTATATTGAAAACTGTCTAATCCAATGAGTCAGACCAACTATAAACATCACACTTACACTTAGCCGGACCTGGGGTCACCCACTGTTCTCCAGCAGGCTCCAACCTGAAACACACATGTTACACCTCCTTTTATAATTGACGTTTAACACAGATGTAACCTACTGCTGTGGGTCAGCAACCTTCTACTACTCAGGGGATCTACTTTCGATCCCCTGAGGTTGTCCAGGGGACAGAGGGAGTCCTCACCGTTGAGTGTCCAGGGGACAGCAGGTTCTCACCTGAGAGTGTCCAGGGGACAACAGGTCCTCACCCCCAGACAGCAGGTCCTCACCTGAGAGTGTCCAGGAAACAGTGGGTTCTCACCTGAGAGTGTCCAGGGAACAGTGGGAGTCCTCCCATAGAGTGGTCAGGAGTGCTGCTGAGGGTCCTGGATGGTTGTAGCTCAGGTCTAACTCTCTCAGGTGGAAGTGAGAAATGCTCAGAGCTGAGGCCAGACAATGTCCACCCTCGTTTGTGACCAGACATCCTGACAGCCTAAAGACACACACCATTACACACTAATGTGGGACACAATCATGTAGGCATGATGGAACAGGTCTCACCTGAGGGTCTCCAGTCTGTAGGGGTTGGTCCTCAGTCCAGAACACAGCAGCTTCACTCCTGAGTCCTCTAGATTGTTGTTACTGAGATCTAAGTGTGTGAGATTGGAGGAGCTGAGGACTGAGGACAGAGGACCACAGCTGCTCTCGGACAGGTTACAGCAAGACAGTCTGAGGAGAACATGTTAGAATAATTGAGAGACTCCGTTTGACCCTGTGACATACTATTTGCAATATCTGATCAGAATTTGTTGTGTTGAAAAAAAATATATATTATCTATATATCTTAAAACAAATCATAAGTAAAAAAAATTATAATTAATAATAATAAAAAATGAACATGAGGTGAGAGCATGCTCGTCAAAAAACTGAAAGAAATGGCTGCTGTAACTCTTGTCCCCTGTTTTACACACACCTAAGAGTCTCCACTTTGCTGGGGGCGCCCTTCAGTCCAGAACAAAGCAGCTCCACTCCTGAGTCCTGGAGGTGGTTGTTACTGAGATCCAGGTGTGTGAGACTGGAGGAGCTAAGGACTGAGGACAGAGGACCACAGCTGCTCTGGGACAGGTTACAGCCTCTCAGACTGAAGAGAGAGTGGGACATTAGAGACTAGAATCGTTATACAACTGTTTAAATTAACTTTAATGAATGAAGTCTAGACTCACATTGCTTTAGAGCAGGATTTGATGACCGGCAGCAGGTTCAGGAGACCTTTCTCTGAGGGACAGAATTTCCTCAGGTCAAACTCCGCCAGCTCTGTGTTTGAGGACAGTAAGATGAAGGCCAGAGCAGACCACTCTGCAGGAGACATGGGTTTATTATAGGCATGTCCTCTCATGTACTCCTGTATCCGCTCCACCAGACTGCGATTGTTCAGTTCATTCAGACAGTGGAATAGGTTCATGCTGCTCTCTGAAGACAAACGCTCATTGAGCTTCTTCCTGATGTGCTCTACTGTCTCCTCATTGGTCTGTTCACTTCCTGTCTGAGTCAGCAGACCTCGTAGAAGGCTCTGATTGGTCGGCAGAGACAGTCCCAGAAGAAAGCGCAGGAACAGGTCCAGATGTCCGTTTGGACTCTGTAAGGCCTGGTCCACAGCACACTGGTAGAAGGCTGCCTCGGACTTAGAGGTTTGTTGTGTGGACAGCAGGTCGACTCCAGAGTTGAAGAAGGTAAGATGGATGTGAAGAGCAGCCAGAAACTCCTGGAAGCTCAAATGGATAAAGCAGTAAACCTTGTCCTGGTACAGGCCTGGCTCCTCTATAAAGACCTGTGTGAACACTCCAGAGTACACTGAGGCAGCCGTGGGCTCTAGGCTACACTGCCTCAGGTCTGACTCATAGAAGATCAGGTTTCCTTTTTGCAGCTGCTCAAAGGCCAGTTTTCCCAGAGACTCCACCATCTTCCTGGTCTCTGGAGTCCAGTGAGGATCCGTCTCAGAACGTCCATCGTACTTGAGGCTCTTCACTTTGGCCTGGACCACCAGGAAGTGGATGTACATCTGGGTCAGGCTCTGGGGCAGCTGGTCTTGTGCCCCAGTTACCATCACATGGTGTAGGACTGTGGAGATGATCCAGCAGAAGACTGGGATGTGGCTCATGATATAAAGAGTACGAGATGTCTTGATGTGGGTAATGATGGCTGTGGCCTGCTGCTGGTCACTGAACCTCTTCCTGAAGTACTGCTCCTTCTGTGGGTCGGTGAACCCCCTCACCTCTGTCACCATGGAGATGCACCAATCAGGGATCTGACTGGCCGCCGCGGGTCGTGTGGTTATCCAGAGGCGAGCAGAGGGAAGCAGGGTCCCTTTGATGAGATTTACCAGCAGCACATCCACTGAGACGGACTCTGTGGCTTCAGTCAAGATCCGGGTTTGGGTAAAGTCCAGAGGAAGTCTGCACTCGTCCAGGCCATCAAAGATGAAGGCTACCTGGAGGTGTTGAAAGCTGCAGAGTCCTGCAGATTCACTGAAGAAGTGGTGCAGTAGTCCAACCAGGCTGAACTGTCTGTCTCTGAGCACATTGAGCTCTCTGAAAGTGAACGGAAAGAGCAGCTGCATGTCCTGGTTGGCCCTGCCTTCAGCCCAGTCCAGACAGAACTTCTGAGTTAGCACTGTTTTCCCAATGCCAGCCACACCCTTCGTCAGCACTGTTCTGACTGGCCCCTTTGTATGCTCTGTTCTGATTGATCCCTGACCCTCTGTATGCTCTGTTCTAATTGATCCCTGACCCTCTGTATGCTCTGTTCTGAGTCTATGTGTGGGGTCTTTGAAGAGGTTTTCACATGTGATGGTGGTTTCTGGTGCGGCTGGTTTCCTGGAGGCAGTCTCGATGTGTCTGATTTCATGTTCCAGGTTGACTCCACTGTCCCCTCCCTCAGTGATGTGGAGCTCTGTGTAGATCCGGTTCAAAAGGGTGGGGTTTCCTGCTTTAGCGATGCCCTCAAACACACAGCTGAACCTCTGCTGCAGATGACTCTTCAGTTTATGACAAACAGTTTCTGTAGTCACTAAAATAAAGACACAAATGAAAGATAGTCTGTAGAATAGAAGTAGAAGGTCTGGAGCTGGTCTTCAGAGAGGGTACTTACTGCTCTGCAGGCGCTCAGCCAGTTGCTCCTGGCCCATCTTCCTCAGGCAGTCCAGGGTGATCTTCAGAAAAGCCTCTCTGCTCTGCTCCTCATCTTCCTCACTAACTAAGCATTCTGGGTCATCTGAGGCCAGAAGCCCATGGAACCTCTTCAGCTGGTCTTTGACAAAAGTCAGGATGTTCTCTTCCAGAAGCTGGAACACAGACACAGTAGAGTTGGCGATATGGTAAAAATATAATATAAATATCAAACTATGATTTAGATTTTATCACAGTTTTAGTTAATTTTGTATAACAGAAGACTACTTATCAGTTTCTTTAAAACTACAAATGCAATGTACATAGTCAAAATGATAATAAAGAGCACAGCATAAATAAATGCACTATTTTTGCCATATCCCCCACCCCTAAGTCAGACCATGACTGAACAGAGCAGATGGAGCATGTACTGACCATAAATACGGCATTCAGCTGAGTCTGAGGCGCCTCTTTCCTGGGACATGTTGGAATTGGTTCTTCTCTGTTAACAGTGAACACAATAATCTGTATGTGACATTACATTACTTGACACTGTTTATGTGTTAGTCTTAATTATGTGATTTACATATTATCATTTTGTCAGCTGCTTTTTTTAGACATATACTAATGAAAACAATGGGACTAACATACAACACTATTCCAAACCAGTTTAGGTCCTGAGCTCAACAAACCTTTTAAAGACCATGCCAACATCTTTGGACCAGTCACTTCGTAGAGACACACAGCTGGGATCAGATGGACTTATTCAGTGTGAGTGTTAGAGGCCAGGGCAGAAGAAGAAGAAAACTTTAGTTATGTGCAGTTGTATTTTACTAGTTTTACTGGTCTGTTTCAGTTCAAGCTAGAACTGGAGGTGGTACTTTCTTATTTACAGTAAACACTCACCTTTTTAAGTCTACTCCTTTGTTTTTGGACCGGTGGATGGTCTCAGACTCGGGGCTGTGGTCAGGTGATTCCATGCTGCTCCAGAACAGAAGGAGTTAATGAGACCAGAGATCTGAAAAGGTTTTATTGTTGTCGATGAAACATGAACAACCTCAGCCTGCTGCTATCCATCTTTACTCATACTCATTCTCATTCTCAGTACTCATTACTCGCATTTGCACATTAAAATATATTAGAAATTATTCAGGTGTTAGTTCTGAATGTGTCCAGAAACGTGTTCTCAATGATAAGACAATGCTTATGCTGTTTTCTAATTGTAAAAAGCTGCCTCATATGACTCCCACAGTGTCCACTCTTGAGGGCAGTAAAATAGAGGTGGTAAATACTTAGGTGTCTTAATTGATGACTCACTCACTTTCAAGCCACATAAAGAAAAAGCATCTTGTCCCTGCAGCATGTTTTGTCCGTTTTGGATATTTGAGATTTATTTTGAATGCTGCTGGTCAATGTCTTCAAAAGATTGATACTGTTTATCATGCAGGGATGGCCTGCTCTGGTCATTTGTTCACTTTCATTTATAAGGCAATATTTGGACTTCTGTCTTCATACATTTGCACCTTAATCGCTCTGAGAAATGCTGAATCCTATTCTCTTTGTTCACAAGATCATTTGTTGCCCTCTGTCCCTTCTGCTTGTTGGAGATATGTAAAAAGGCTTCTGTTTACTCTGTGCCTTATGCATGGAATCTGCTACAGATAGAAACTAACTGATTTAATTTCTTTGAGCATTTTTAAATTGAGCCCAATTCCACAATATGCACTTATAATGTCTTTTGTGCATTATCTGTGGAAATATGTAACTGATTTTGTGTTTGCTGCGGCCTCTTGGCCAGGACTTCCTTGAAAAAGAGGTTCTTCATCTCAATGGGATATTTGCCGGTTAAATAAAGGTTAAATGAAAAACTGTAGTCTGGCCTACTTTATTGTTTTTTTTTATGAATGTGTTTTTATGCCATTTCTGGCTTTGTCATCAGTGTTCTCTCTCCCTTTTTTAATAAAGGCAGATTCGTCATTATTTTAACAAGGTAGACTTTAAAACTCGGAGTTTAGCAACATAGCAGCGGGGATGATGCATTATTACATGTTGCAACCGCGCGCGCGTGGGCACAACAAGTGAAATAACACTAATGAAATAAAGAACTAGTATACAAACAAAATATAAAGGCTACATGTAAATGAACTATGTATCCCATCAGCTCTATTATTAGTTGCAGATTTTAGGCTACTCTGGTCCGGAGTGAGTCAGTTTATTTTCTTTCTTTAATTTTCTATTTAGGCCAAGTCCCAAAATATCTGTTTTGGATCTGGGTTTAGCTTTGTTCGTATTAAAGAGAGAAACATATAACTAGCCTATAGAGAGGAAGCCTATAGAGATGAAGAGAGGCTTGCCTACCTGAGTGTGCAGAAACGTCAGAGTGGCTGACTTTCACTTTCATGGGAAGTAGTGGCGGGAGGAGTGAGCCACCGAGTGCCCATAACCCCCTGGTGGATGGAATACGTCATTACATAGGTTCAAAAAAGAGCCAGCTGTCTATGTAATAATAAAGCAATTAAATAAATCATATTATCCTCCTTATTATCACCCTTTAATCCCATTCATGCCAGTGATTATTTTTGCATATACCCACTGAAACACTTGAAGTAGTGTAGTGTGTCAATTCTGCTTAGCACATAGAGATATCAGCCAGAGAAGACTTCAGTCTTTGATCCGTGTAAAAAGGTCTAGTAAATACAGAGATATTAACTAAATAATTTACAAAACAGTTGATGATGTAATGTAATATGTGGCCAGAGGTCTGGAGGGGAGACAGCTATCTTTATCTTTGACTAATATACCTGAAACAAAAGGCATAGGCCGACTGCCAAGACCGCAATTTTGAAACCGCTCAATTCTATGTTCCTTCTATGTTTTCTTTTTTGCTTATAATACATTATACTAATGGCCGTAGATCACAAAGCAGCACAAAGCCTGACTCATGGTATCCTTGGCAGGCCTACCTTTGTGGGATTCTCATTTAAATATGAAAGGCCAGTGGAAAATATCAGGATTTATTCTGAGCATTTTATTGGAAAAGGCATTTATTATTTTGTTCCTATAGGGTCCAGCATATCACAACACATTATACATTTCTGAATTACTAACCCTGAAATTGTGATTACCTATATTTGAGCTGGCTGCCATTACCACAATTTTCAGAAAACAGCTTGTAGTTCTCAGAACAGATAGCTTACACCTGCAAGTCTTATTTTACGTGATGATGTTGGCATACTCAGTCAGCAGCAAGCAAATCACAGGTAGTGCAATGGTACAAAGCCAAATTGGACATTTAACTAAGAAACATAATTACATAGCTGACTGTCGGAGAATGGCTAGCCTCCTAGACTGTCTTTTGGCGCAGTTTCTTTGCGATCTCCAGTCTTCTGAAATTGATGCTGAACTTTATTGCCTTTAGATCTAATTACTTTTGTTTTCTCCTGGGCTATAGCGGGATTTTCTGTCTTGCTGTGATTTCAGATAGCTAATTTGATTTCTCTTCTCTCTCTTTTTCTTGGAACAATTGCATGCCTTAACAATCTGTGTGCTACTTTGATGACCAACATGAATCATTTTTAGTTCTGAACATTCAGAATTGTAAATAGAAGCACTTTTTTAATGGGTTTTATAAATTGGTAATGCTGATGTGACTCTAACCCTAATAAAGAGTAACTTTGCTCCAAGCTGAACTAGGGACATGTGAATGTGAATGTGAATAAAATACCACAGAACGCAAACACCATATCAAGTGTTAACATTGTGCAGCAAAGACTAAAAACATGGAATTCAATCAGTAATTAGAACCACATCAATAAGATGTCTTGGTATACATTTTAAAAATATTTTCGGAAGTATAAAAATCCAAGATATTGAAAAAATCCATACATAAAGCCCATACATTATATATAGTCCCATGGTGCTGCACAGTGATTGCCTGCCACTCCTGACAGGTCGCCACAGCTGCACTGGAAGAATAAGTCAACTGCAGGAAACAAACTATAACGGCGACCAGGCTTTCAATTTTAATGCTGAGATGTTGACTACTGAGGAAGCCAAGTCGCTTCACTATAAATCACCATAGTGTTCAGAATTACAACATACTACAAGAGTGTTTGCTGGTCTGTAATGAATCACCAAACCAGGTCAAGTCCCTCCCACTGCCTATGCAGCTTCTTAATTGAGGAAGTATTTATGCAGAATTTGACTCAAATGGGACACTTCTAATTGGGATATGATCATATTCTCAATTTCACCCAGCTCTGGTTTGTTTTTCTTCCCATTTTCTGCATTTTTCTACAGCATGCTTTAAGCTGGACTCTAATAGACAGGGTTAGTGTGTGGGGGTGGAAGAGACCAGGGAAAGAAATAATCATTTTGTTGGAGAAAAAAAAAATCAAACTCAATATCTCAGTCATGCATTTGTAAAGTGTAGAATTAAAGTTACAGATTTTTTACCACCTCAAGGAAATATCTAATAATGCCCACGGTTCTTATAGCACAACCAGCATTTTCTATTAATATTCTTGCAATGGTTTGTGGGTGTAATGTATCAGTATATACAGTTACTGGCCACGTTATTAGGTAGCCTTATTTACCTCCTTGTAAGCTCAAATAGTTATTGTGCCTACAAACACTACATAAAGCAATAGATTTAGTGTATATGCTAAAAGATAACCTTTCAAAAGTTCATAACTAGTATCAGACAAGATGAGTGACTGCCAAGTGAAATTGCTGATCTACTGACATTATCCCATACAGCCATGTCAAGGGTTCACAGAAAATGGTTTGAGGAAAAAAAGAGACGAAGACAAATAACCATTTGTGACATCAAGGTCTACAGAAGTCCATTTTCTGAGTGCACGTGATGAGTCAGGTGGGCTTCAGTAGCAAAACAACAAACCTGGTGCTCTTTATTAGGAACAAGCAAGGTCTGCCTAATAAAGTGCCCAGTGACCGTAAGCAACATACCAAAGAAAAGTGTGTCTTGTGAGTTGCTGTACTAATAGCTAATAGTAAGACTTGAATTCCTTTTTTTTATTACATAGCTCTATCGCTAAAAGACTGAGGACCTCTAGTGGACAAAAATGACTTACACATCTTTGGTTTGCCAAGTTATTGCATGTTTACCCATTTGCAAATTATTGACATTGCAAAACCTTTAAATTTAGCAGTAAAAGTATAATTTTTTGGACTAAAAACTAGTAAAAATCTGGATTAATAATGTCTAATCCAGGTCTAAATCAGGACTAGTAATGTCTAATCCAGGTCTAAATCAGGACTAGTAATGTCTAATCCAGGTCTAAATCAGGACTAATAATGTCTAATCCAGGTTTAATCAGGACTAGTAAATGTCTAATCCAGGTCTACATGAGGACTAATAATGTCTAATCCAGGTCAAAATAAGGACTAATAATGTCTAATCCAGGTCTAAATCAGGACTAGTAATGTCTAATCCAGGTCTAAACCAGGACTAGTAATGTCTAATCCAGGTCTAAATCAGGACTAGTAATATCTAATCCAGGTCTAAATCAGGACTAATAATGTCTAATCCAGGTCTACATGAGGACTAATAGGCAAGGCAAGGCAAGGCAAGTTTATTTGTATAGCACAATTCATACACAAGGCAATTCAAGGTGCTTTACAGAAAAGACAGTTAAAGAACATAATACAATTAAAAACACAAC